>CABFWB010004715.1:0-54944 GCA_902151455.1 Timema bartmani | reverse complement strand
TTATGGCCCCAGGCATTTTATCTGGTACCTATGGATGTGTGTGTTATATCAAATATAATTTAATAATATAATTCAACAAATACGACACATCCTATTGCACCTAGTGTCGCATCGATTCACCACTCGTGGCGCTTCGATCTTAAATAGGTTTCGTCTCACGTACATTTCGCGACCTTGATTGACTTTATAGTCAGATGTAGCTGCGTGGAAATTTTTTTAAGATTTGTGATTATGTTTTTCATTACTTTTTGCACTTCTGCTAGTGTCAGTCAAAAAATGTGTTTGAGTTTTGCTACATAACAAGTGATTTATTTTGTCTTGTTATTTAAATCTCTTTGTAGTTCATTATGTCTACGAGTGGAAAAAGGGAAAGAAATATTAGAAGTAAAGGTAAAACCGGCAATGCTAAATGACAGAAAAGGAAGGCTGGGGAGAATTTCATCAACACGCTTCGTGTGGCTGTCACAACTGGAATACATTCCTTGGCGATTCTGCGCCTTCCAGTATAAAAGAAAAATTATTTTTGGGGCTGTTCAGAGGCTTTATACGATATTTTCTTTTTAATCTAATATTTGAGTTATTTTTTTTAAATATAGATTTTACATCTAAACATTCATCGGAAACTTGATGGACGTGCAGAATTGAGAGTGTTGAAGCAGTTAGATACCAGCTGAATCACATTGCTGATTGCTTGGAGGAGCTTTCATAAACAAGTGGTGAGCCTTTAGTATGCAATGAGTGTACCTCCCTACATAATTAAATTCAGTCTTACGAGTTTGTTATTTCCCTAGTAGTGTGGTATGGTATTCTTTTCCAAATTAACTGACAGCAAAATATGGCAGCAGGAGAATGTGGACTTGAGTATAGCTATCGAACAATTTGAAAAAACTTGGATTTATGAGTACAAGGAAAATGGTTTGATATCTGCTCAAGCTACTTCCAATTCGATTGTGGAAGAAATCAGAAGGTAAAAGAATTAAAACAAATTTGTAACCAAAAAAAGAAGCGCTATTTCGATTATGAATACTTGGATGAAGTTAGTTCTAGTCCAAAGGGTTTATTAAAACAAAGTATTCCTACACAATCATTGGTCAGTTTCAAATGAGCCTTGAAACTCGATTCACACGGCTGAAACGCTACAAAATGCACTTTGGTTTTCTCTATGATAGTCAATCTTTGAAGGACAAACCAGATTAAGAGCTCAAGGTATGTTGTATTGAGCTAAAAATAACTTCTTACTATCAAGGGGCATCAGAGTTACAGTGGCATCAATAGCGAATAGTTGTTCCAAGAACTAAAGATGTGCCCAAGAAGTTTGCCAGTTAAAGCTAAAAGTGCTGTTGGGGTGCTAAAAAATATTATTTCAAAATGACATAAAGGTGGTTATCCTAATATATTTTGTTGCTATTTGCATTTTATTAACAATACCCGTAGTTCTAGCATCAGCAGAGAGATCTTTTTCAAAACTAAAACTCATAAAAACTTATATAAGATCGACAATGGCACAAGAAAGACTATCAGTAACTTTCAATTTTACCAATTGAAAGTGAATTTTCATCAGAGCTTGAATTCTCTCCCATCAGTCAAAGATGATTTCAGTGCAGTCAAAAACAGAAAAGTTTCTTCAAAATAAACCATCCCAAAATTGAAAAAATACTCTAAAATTGAGTTACCATTAGTATATTTATTATCATATTCATACATCCCAAATATTTATTATGTTTAAGTAAATCACCTACTTAATTAAGCATTCTTTCTCACTATAGTTTATTAAGTGATATAAATTGAAAACTAATTTTTCTGTAACTCTAAAAATTATTCATTTCAATTTTTTTCCAAAAAATTACTGTAAAAATCCTCATATCTTATTTTAGTTTCCCCACATCACTTATTAACGTTGTGATGCTCTGAGGTTACATAACTACCATATTATTATCCTCTTAGTTCTTATAGACAAATATATATTCCAAATTTATACTAGTTAACGCAATTTTAGGTTAGATTATCTTATTGGGGGGGGGGCGTAAATGACCCCGCCTTCAGCCTCGCATACTCTTGAGCTACCTCTATACGGACTCACACGTCCATCACAGGCTCTGCCTTAAGCTATGAGTAATGATTGACCCTGAGACTGGGATGTATCTGGATAGCAGATTGTTGCTGTGCTAAGAAAATTGTTGGGATTTCGATTCCCTTGTCTTCGTGTCATATTTTAACAACATTATTTTAATACAATTCGAAGATTAAGGCCATAATCCGTAATAAGTGATTATTTCAATGAATTATGAACAGTATTACATCTTTAAATGTTCAAAATTATTAGATCAAAATCATAATTTTGTGGCAAGCTATAGATTACAACCGTTGCGGGTATCTATAATTCAATACAAGCTAAAAAAATTTTTTTAGTAATATATATATATATTACAGTTCTTGTAAGGGTATCAGTATCAAGAAATCAAATATAATTTTAAAAACACGACTTAATGGTGAATATTAAATAAATCATACCCGAATCTTACGTAAAAGAAAAATCAAAATTAATTCATAAATCCATAGGTACCTATTTTTCTTTAGCATCGCGTCTTACTACCCGTTCAGGATATATATTTATGTACTAATTACGTTAATGGTTTTAGGAATTAGGGAGGTCTTATTTATAATAAGTGAAGAGGGGGAAATCACTCTCAATACACCCGACCTAGATTTTAACTTCTATATCCCCATAATCGGCATTCTAGTCCAATTCAAGAGTAGAGGGTTAGAACATGCGGCCATTGAAGCAGGCTACCTCCTCTTAATTTTGCTAATAGGTTAGGGATGATAGATATATAGTTTTTAAAAAAATAGTCATAGTTTTGAAAAATCTCTTTTAATAAATATCACTTTCTTATATACATCACCAGAAAATTGGAGTAAACGAGCCAGACACATAAGCCGCGTGCCCACTGATGAGGATGATCATCCCAAATGGTTTCCACTATCTCTCAAAGCATACAAGGTTACAATTCCTCTAAATTTTGCCTTCCTTAATCTTATGTGTTATTAAATACGACTGTATTAACTGGTAGTAGGACGCTGTAACCTTAGAAATTAATGAAAGTTGTCTTACTCAACAAATTTTGAAAATTGAATGCTATTCGAAGAAAGATAGAGTGGTTATCACTTGGATTTAGACAAAATATGATACGCATGTAGGAACTATTGTCCTTCTCTAGCAAATTTTTAAAAGTGAATGCCTCTAAAATTCATTTGAAGTTTGATACAAGGCCATTTTTAAGCTTCATATTAAAAACTCTTTCAAATTTTGGAGGGGGTGCTAGAACCAATAATAGCCTTTCATACGCCCATGATAGCTAGTAACATGCTTTAGTGAGATTAGATTCATACCTTCTACTTTACTGTATTTTCCCTTACGATTGCCATAAACACTATTTATCGTTTTATTGCAAATACCCATAAATTGTTTTTCCGATAAATCTGGATAAAGATGTTTGTATCGATATGTGAAATGAAGGCTGGTGATATTGCAAATATTCTAAAAGATAATATTTATTATTGTGTGTATTCTATTTTCAATCATTTTAAAAAATTGTAGAAATTTGTATTTTTCATAATTTTTTAATAATAAACTTAACGCTTATATTCAGCAAAGTGCACCAAATATAGTAAATTTGTAAACATAGATCAATAACTTTGTTTAAAAATGGCTATGTCGGGTTCAATGTACACACCGCTTGCCCTACTACGTCATAGTCGACCCAAGCAGGATACGATTTCTGCCCTTCTTGATGAACGGAGTGTACGTCATTTCTTGCAGTACATAGTCAGATTTTTGCTCTTGTTTTAAATTAGTGCGGGCTTCCTTTTATTTCTTCCTGAGTAAGGAAATTATCTCAAATTTCTGAAGTAAGAGAACATTTTCTTGCTAAACAACGTATGAGGGAATATGTATTTCTTATTTTACTGGCTACATTTAAGAAGTGGCGCACAGCCAGATTCTAAATTGATCCATATTTATTATTACTATTACTAACTTCTTTATTATCATCTCTATCGTCAGTAAAGTACCAATTTAATGTGACTTATAGTGTACGGCCCCATGATGGGAGCCTCTTATCCAAAAAATTAATTATCTTTCTATTTTAATTTTAATTATAACATTTAATTCAAATTAATTTAGCTGTGGTCTCTCCGTTCGAACATTCCCGTGATTACAATTGTTTCCGTCATGTCATGTGCTGATATTCATTTCTCTCTTTGTTCGATACTCAGTGGTTCCTAATTTCTCCACCAGTTGAGAAATCCTACGTGTAAAAGAGGTAATGAAAAGGTGCAGAGCATTTAATACATCTAGTTAAATTCTTTTGTTTTTGTTTTATCGTTAATAAACTTGAAAAGATGGCTACGTTGAATAAAACAAGTATAATACGTAGGGCTATTTTTGTTTCTTTTAGGTGAAGTGTCAGTTATTTAATAAGAAAATTCCTTCATGCAAGAGTTTACCTATTTGTGACATCTACCTATTTACAATATGAACGTTAGACATCAATGCATGTGTTGCAAATGCACTTTTAAAACAAATAAAAAGTCATTCAAAATTTTTATGTGATATTTAATCTTTTACTTTAGGACTGATAGTTTTCTTCTTTCAAATAATGAGGCATTACTAGCATCGGTGGCTGCATGATCTAAGGCGCTACTGTTAAAATATACTAGACTGAAAGATCGTGGCACTAACCCTGTCAGGTGTACTGAAGATTTTTCCTAAATTATTTTCCACTCTCTCTCCATTAAAATGCAGGCATACTTCCTTTAAATTCAACCTTCCTCATCCCTAGACCATTAGAGTATTTAGTGTATAAGCGTATAGCCTGAATGTCTCAATGATGCATTGATGCAATAACGTGGCCACAGAAGCTGGTAATGGGTTAGCGAGATCGTTGCTAAATCCCAAAGAGGGAATTAATCCCTGAGGGGTTTAGCCAGTACCAATTTTCGGCCATCTTGTTGAAATGAGAATATTCCTTTCCCTCTAGGCTAGGGTTTACCCGATAATTTACGATCTCAGCATTCACTCCCTAAGAAACAGCTCAAGAGAAGAAGAAAAAGAAATGAGTCTTAACTTCTTTCTTCCCAAAACAATTTTAAGAAATAGCAAGCCAAATACATATTTCAGATACTAATAATTATTACTATGACTTAATAAATTATCATGTAATATTTTGAGATGCACTTTTCCAGTTATATAAATTACAAGGAAATATTTAAACAGATTTTGACAAACGACCACTCATTTTAATGTTTAGAGGTTCACGATGTTGACATAAATAATAATTTCCCTCTAAAATCTGATTTTTCCAATCGAATTTTAGCTTTTAATTATTTGCTTGCATCACCATGGAGCCCCTTATGTGAGTATGGTTTTATATCTGTAAATGTGGGCCAATTTCTATTTGGCTAGAACAATAATAACTAAACTTTTACTTTGGTGGTACGATACAGCAAATATAAAAAATATGGCAAAGATTTATATATACTAAACAAACCGATAATTTTAGGTTAGAAATAAAACGTTTGATTTCCATTTGTTACTTTTTTTAATACTTACTTCTGAACACAAATTGGCCGTAACAGCAGCTGCTCTTAGCACATCCTTTACCTAAATTCTTTGATTAAAGGAAATCACTCCTTAGACTGGGGAAACATATATTGTTATTGGAATGTGGTTATCGTTAGATTGCATTTAAATCAAAAATATTGACTATAATTCACAAATTAAAAGGTTAAATAGTCAATTTCGTGAAAATATTTTCAGTTTTGTTTTGCACATGAATTATATATTAAAAACAATTAAATGATTTTTAAATATGTTTCAGTATGCATTATAATTTCAAACATTAATAAAATGATCTTGAAATATATTTAGAGAGCCATTCTAATTATTGTTTAGGTATGGATATTGGCCCTCATTTTTTCAAATTAAATTACAATAAATATAAGTTCATTTACCAACAAATTCCATGTTATCTTTTAATTATGAGTGGATAACATTTCAAAGTAATATTTTGTGCATTCCATTCATCTTCTCCCACACACACACACTACATACACGCATTTTCTCTCTCTCTCTCTTTCTCTGCAACACTTTTTCTTTCAACTCTCACTCTCAACTTTCTTTCTCACATACTCTATTTAATATATAATCTCTCTCAGACACTCTCTCAAATATTCTCTTCCCCCTCCCCCACAAATATTATATCTCACACAACTCTCTCATTCGCTCACATACACTTTCTCTCTCATACATACTCTCTATCTCACACTTTCTTTCTCAATCAAATACTCTATTTTTCACTCTTTCTACCACTCTATCCCTATCACACACTTATTGTCTCACGTTCAATAGCTCACTCTCAACCTCTAACACCTACTCTCTCACACTCACTTTCTACAACTCACTCTCTCACACTTTTTAATACAGTCTCAATCTCCCACTCACTCGTACACTAACACAATCACACACTCACTCTCACATTTTCTCAATATATATTATATGTATATATATTACACAGTCCACACTATGTCTGCTAGAACAGTGGTTCCAGCCTTAGGAACCCCACGGCCCGCCTGGCTTTTAGTATGTTTTGCTAAAGCCCACTAACTTAAATGTATTAAAAAGTCACAAATAATGAAATAGCATGACAAAGGAAACATGACTTATTAGTATGCTAATAGCAAATAATTATAATAAATCTCATTGCCAAGCACTGATTTGATATTATTTAATTAAATTACTAAACTACTACCACACAATTACAAACCACTTTTCTCTATACGAAATAAAACTAGTCGTAATAGAACAACACATATTGATAATAAGTATACTACAACTAACAAACAAGATGGATACAAATTAAAATAGGAAATAAGATTTTATAAAAAAAGTGTTTAAAAAGGTTATTGACCTTAAAATGTTGATGCCAGGTGAAAATAACTTAGTGGGAATTTTGTTGTTCTTTTTCTTTTACCTATTTTTCAAGTCTTGGTACAAGTTTGGTAACAGCTAAGCGTAAACCGTTTTTCAGTTATAGCCGATTACATTGTTTCATCATTGCGGAAAGGTTGTTTCACACAAATAATAGGACGAAAAACCAATCAAAAACTACACCGCTCACTCACACAATTTTTTTTATTCTGCCTTTATTTTTATCCAAAATGGAAAAGTACTCATAGTCATCAGTAGAATTTCTAGCTCCTTGTTGGATGATAACTCTAGGAGCTCAAGTTTTTCTTCATATATAAGAGAGTTATCCTGTGGTAGAAAAGGGTTTACAACCCACATATTTTGTTTCCGAGGGTCACTTTCGGGAGGATAATACAGATAAACGCTTCCAAAAGTTCATAGAGATGCAACCACTTTTGATTCATTGCTTGTTTCCACAGATTCCCTAACTAAATCTGACACTGCCTCAAACATTTCAAAACTCCATTTTGCAACCATGTCAACCTAATATAATTTTCTTCTTGAATGATTCGACCTTGTTGTATGCTGTGAAAAGTTTTATCATCTGTCCTTGAAGACTTAAATTGAGCTCATTTATTTTTGAAAAAATATCACTGAAGTATGCAAGCTTGGCGATCCAGTCTGTTCACTGTAGACATTTTACAAGCTCTGATTTCTTTTCCATCAAAAAAATTTCACTTTTTCTCTCAATTCAAATAATCTTTTAAATACCTTTCCTCGTGAAAACTATCTTACCTATGCATGGTAAAGCAGATGCTAGGGATCTGACCCCATTTCATCACAAAGAATTGCCAACACTCTCATGTTTAATACACTGTACCTAATAAAGCTCACAATTTTAATTGACTGGGCTAGAACTTCATTTAGCTCTGGTGATAATTTTTTCGCTGCCAAATGTTTCCTATGAATAACACAACGTGTCACTATTGTGTCGTCACAATATTCTTGTTTTACTTTTGCTGCTACACCAGAATACCACCCAGTCATATAAGTGGGTCCATCAGTACAAAGACTAGTGCAATTTTTCCTCTGCCATATCAGCTACACGCCATTCAATCGTGTTGTTTGACAAAGAGATATTTCTCACTTTATCTGCAGCTTCTGGACCCCATACTTCGCTGCACACTGAAATTACACATGGCTAAACAAGATCCTTACCTTTGTTGTAAGGTTTCTTACATTTAGCAATTTGAAGGGCCACAAGGTAAGAATATGATATTCAAACTTTGGCAGCAGTAGACATGCGAACAAGAATGTCTTTTTCCTCTTAAAGAGCATCTCTTTTTCGCATAAAGAAATCAATGGGCTTACTTGCCAATTCAGAATGCTTTGTATTTAAATGCCTAAGAAGTTTTGATGGCTTCATTGCTTCATTACCAGTAACGGCAGCACATACAACGCAATGAGGTTTCGGTAGTTGGTTCGTACCTGGACACAATATGAAGCCGTATTTTAAGTAGCTTTCATTATACTTCCATGTAAATGCGCTCTTTTTAGAATCGAGTTTTACTTCAACGTCTGTTTCTTGTACACTGAGATTGTCACACTTGGAGTTGTGTGTGCAAGATGTGCTAACCTCGGTTCTAACATCGTGCATATTAGCAAACACCTTTTTCTGAAATTGTTAAACAATGTTTCTTAATGTTTGCTCATTTTCCCTTTAAACTACAAACAAATACACCTTAAAATTTTAAGGCTGTGCTGACAAATGACAACAAAAATAAGACCTAGTTTCTAGTAGACTGTCTCGTCTGTTTGTCGCCACTGATGGAGTGACAGTGGTAACGAAACACGATCCTACTCGAGCGTTCACGAGAAGTGCTGAGAAGTGCTGCTAGGGGATGCAGCTGGAAGGGTGTCAAATTTGTATTACGATTATTTATTATTATTAAATAGATCCTGTTGTGCTCACGGATGAAAAAAAATGGATTTCCCTATTATTGTAGTTCGCGTGTTTTCAATGAAAATAAAAGTATTGAAAAAAAGTATTTAACAAATTATATTTGTCAAAATAGCTGCATAATTATATATAATTGGGCTAGAAAAACGACCTCTTCTAAATTTAAACATGCTGCTCAGCATTTAAAATTCAGCAAAACTCATATAATTATAGTAAATGGGTTATATGATTTCAGTGTAACTGCCCAACCCCAAGCAGAATACAAAGCTCCATAATATTGTCCTCCAACAAATGGTGCATTGTCTATACTCCATACGCTAATCATAATCCGACTTCAACGAACCGTAAATACAACGTTTGCTCTAAAACTTTCCTATGATATTGTTGAAAGGAAGTTTACAACGACAATTGTTAACCTCTATACAAACGTCTTAAAAATTAAAGTAATCAAAGGAGTATGTGCAATTTAAAATCGAGATAATGTTTAGTATAACAACCACTTACTTCTCAAGTAAGAAGTTCTTATAAATGTAGAAATTTTCTTATGTGTCACAAGTGTCAAAAATAGTTTCAATTATGTTTACAAAGCCAACGATTCTGCTACTTTGGCTTTCACAGAAAAAGTCCTTCAAGAGATAATAAGGTGTTATGAAATATGATTTAACACAAACATGAGATAAGTCAGCTCCCATGAATGATATTGGAGACTTCTTGCAAACTAGATCCATGAAAAGCCACACTATTGCACAGTTCGCAGTCGATAGTACAAATCACCTAATTGTAGCATCCAAACCAGAGAATGAATAAGAGGCTCTTAAAAGAGCGCTAAACCCTCATATAACCTTAACTACATGGCTCAGCCTGAATACAACTGACGAAGACTCCTGAGATCTCCTGCTTGCTGAAATGTCCATTAATATACTTTCACAAATAATAAATGGGGAAAACACCACAGATGATATGACAGTGTTATAGGAAGAATGTGTACTGTAACACCAATAGACAAAAATACATGCTTTTTCACCTGTTATTATATCATGTACAAGGTTCCATATCTTTAAAAAACTTGAGAATAGTAAATGACTTTACATACCCGACATTCCACGAAGCAACTGTTGCAATAGGAATTACTGATGTTAAACAGGAGTGGCATGCCTGCTTACAATAAAGGCCTAAATTCCAATTACCACGAAACATAAGATTGCGTTTTGTGTATGTTTCCGGCAAGCGTAATTACCTTTGACCAGGTGGAATTCACTTGAACATAACTTCACGAGAGATTTATTTGATGTACAAGAGCCGGAGTATCAGAATACGTTGTTCTCTAAATGATAGAGGAAATTCTAAGTATAGTTTTTCCTATGCTAAGCTTGGGCTATCTCTTTAACCCAGTCATGTATTACGCCTAAATAATGGTATTTGATTAAAATGACCGCATAAAAAAGTGAGCAAATACATTCTCACCTATGAATCCAGAACAATGAATCACTGTTGATGAAATACTGTTTGATGTGGCTCTAGGAACCCCCCTCAATGAAATTTTCTTGGAAGCCCCAGGAGGATGTGGCCAAACATTGAGATACAACTTCCTCATTGACATTACAAGAGGCCGTAATGAAATTGTTTTGGTACTGGCAATATATGAAATTGCAGGACTATTTCTTGAATGTGGGAAATTTCATAAGACCTTTGGCCTTCCATTGTCCCTAACAGAAACGTCTGTATCACCCATTAAAGCTATTTATTCTCAAACAACTACCCTGAAAAAATCATTACTAATACTTATCGACGAAGCAACAGCACTGACCATTTATTTCCTTTGTTGACTTATAAGGGACTAAAGCAAGTCACCTCACAAATGGGTGGCAAAATATTTATTTTGGAGGTGATTTCTAGTGGTCACTCATGGTGGTAGAGTTCAAATAATCGAATCTTGCATTTAGAACTTGAAAACATGGCAATATGTAAAATTACATAATTTATTTTTACAAAAAGACATGCGTACAAGTCCATCACAAATGTAATTTGCCGAACGGTTTCTAAAACTTGAATCAAAACAAATTCTACCTACTATATCATACAATATAATCCGTGTATATATGAGAGTTTCATCAAACAAGATACATTAATAGCTCATATTTTAGGAAACATAGACTCGAGCAACCCACCCCGTTACGTCTAAAGCCATAGTATGTCCTTTCAATGAGGACTGTGATTAAATAAACACACAAGTCTTGAGCATCATAAATGGATCAGATGCAGAATACGTTAGTATTGACTCCAATGAAACCAAAGATGCACTCTATAACACCTAAGGTATATCACGTTCTGACTTGATTTTTGATGAAAATTGACTTTTAATATTAATTTAGTAGATGGTTGACTCAGTCTTTAAAGTTTTGAATTTCATTGACAACTTTACTTTTTAATTTTTTTGTTTATACCAAACAGATTACACAACTCCTAAGGTTTCGGAGATTATTATTTATTTACAATTTAAAAATATTATATGGAATTTACTTACCTGTATTTCACTCTATAAATTTTTCCCTATCGTTTGATTGAGGTTTCTTTCTTAAATTAACTGCCACTCACCCATACTTCCAATTTTCTTTTGGTGGTTTTTTTAAAGTTATTTGTTTTGGATAGTTATTTGTTTTGGAAATATTAGGATTTTAATTTTATTTGTGTTCTTGGACGCTTAGGCCCCAACGCGCACATGTAATTTTGAGTCGGACTACTGAAAGCCTCGCGCGATCCATCCGGCTGAGATGTACGTCCACATGCAATACAAACGTTGCCCAACTAAGATATTTCCACCACACCTGACATAGATTCCATAAAATAAAATTGAAACGGAAGAAACTGTATTGGATACATCCACTATCGGGTCAACGTGTACTTACAGATCAATTCTACATGTTGTATAATGATTTAATGGCTTATCGAAACACATTTTCCAGCTACTATAGGATGATTACAACCAGTTTTGATTATATTAGTTCCTCTTAGGAAATTCAATAACCTGTCTGGACATCAAATGGATAGAATGTATCCCCCCAGAAGTTAGACTATCAGTTACTTTTAGATAGGAAAACATATGCCTACACTTGTTATAATGTATTTTATTTATGAGATACAAAGTAAAAACGCTATATGTGTTAGTGTTTTTAATTTTTTTTGTGCTCTACTATTCTCCTATTATTCTCTCATTTTATTTCTTTCAAATTGTGTTTGCTCTATGAACTTTATTTCATACAATATTATGAGATACAAAGTAGAAATTCTTAGCTTATATTATAAATTGAATAGTTTTGAAGAACTGTTTTCTAATTAATGACTGGGAGCGTTCAATTTCCGTTTCTCTTGATTCAAATCAAAGCAAACTATTCACTGAATTACAAATTATCTTTATGTAGACTCAAATAAGAGAAGAGTAGAGACGGCTGACTCTTTGTTGCAAGTGCGCGCAGACGCGTTAAAACCTGTAGGTTACTATCAATTTGGCCAACTTTAGAGTTGCACCTAGTTTGTAGCAAAAAACAAACTATTTGATTGTCTGATTGGCTAGTGGCATGTGCTCATATATGGCTTGATGGTTATCAATGATGTAACAAACAGTTGGCCAACTTAAAATTGCATTTGCACGCTACGCCTGGCTGTTATTTGAGGAATTGTCCCTAGTGGAAGAAAGAGAAGCTGTTATTATACGATTCGTGTTTTTATTCTCAGCTGGATTTTTGGTGCAAGTTTCAAAATTAATTTGATAGATGGTTTGTGTTTATCAGTCAAATATTAATATTAAGTTATTTTATAGTAGTTATTTTTATCTTTCAATGTTTTAAAATTGAATTGTTTTGTTAGTTAAGTAATCTCGGCAACTTGTGTTCGTATAAGCTGGAAGTTATTTTAAAATGGAACATAATTTTTTTTCTTTATTTGTCTTTAAAATTGTTTTGTAAAATGTAAGGAAGGACCCTATTTGGGGATCCTTTATGACTTTTCTCTATAGCTAATTTGTAGCTTTCACTAGCAAAAACTTCACTAAAAGAAAGGATTAGCCTTTGAGATAGGTCAAGTGCAAGTTTACAGGGAAGATTTTGTTGAAATATAAGACCTGGAATATATTTGTTGCCAGACCCTTAGATCACCATTCTCCACAGATTTTTGAGTGAAATCAAATTCATCTACTATAATCATGTTAATTGCTTCAATTTTTGAATATTGTACCTAAAAATATTACAAAAAGGAAAATATCTTGCTAATCCAGACCAATTTTGGTGATTTTTACTTCCTATTTATGATCTGATGCAAACGTTAAATATTCAGATTCCTTTTGAAACAGTTTTTTTTATTTTACATCCTCAACATCCCTCTAGCCTTTCAGTTTTAGAAGTGTAATATTACTTTATTCTGCATATACGTACAAGACACACAGTACCATACTAGTCACTAGTCCAAGGCCAAAGCTCGTACTTGGGGGCTGCTGGAATCCGCTATCAACACTTCTGTCTTGACAAACACTAGCGGAGGGAGACTTTTACCGNAGGCCAAAGCTCGTACTTGGGGGCTGCTGGAATCCGCTATCAACACTTCTGTCTTGACAAACACTAGCGGAGGGAGTCTTTTACCGTTATAACTGTAAGGGAAAGGTCCCCCCCCCTACCTGCTTGTTACTGCTGTACTTAAAAATTATGCCACCTTAAACTATCTTGAGATAGTTCTATCCAGTCCACCTCATTACACACTATATTTTAAGGTCCATTCTAATGTTATAAGTAGCTAGTGGGGCGTTTGGGAAGAGCACTGTGATTGGCTGGCTTGATCACGTGATACCCTCCAACTCCCTCTTCCCACATCTAGGGTTTTTCCCGGTGGTGTCATCGCAACCCTGGTGCCAGTATATTTCCGTCGGGGTTAATGACCTGAATTTCCCCTCTAGTTATTTCCATGATGACATAGGGTTAACAACCTGTTGTCCTCCTTCAATGTCACAAAGTTTTATTTCTGGTCTTCTATGTGGCAATGGGTTTTCCCTGATGACTCATACGTGGTGGAACTTTGGTGGCTTGACAAGACAAGTCGAGACAGGAATATATCTTGACCTTGAAACCGTGAGCTAGTACATGAGGTTATTAACCCTGGAAATTCTCCCCTTCCTCCTTATGTGGGGCAATGGGGTTTCCCGATGACGTCATCGAACTGTCGCAACCCTGATGACTCATATCTGGCACCAGTTTGGCGGCTCGGCAAGACAAGTAGAGACAGGAATAGATTGTGACCTTGAAACAGTGAGCTAGTACATGAGGTCATTGACCCTGGCAACTCTTTCCCCTCTCCCTCTTTTATGTGGCAATGGGTTTTCCTGTTGCCATCATCGCTCTCTCGCAGTCTTGATGACTCATAACTGGCGCCAGTTTGGTGGCTCGACGAGACAAGCAGCGACAACTATAGATCACGACCTTGAATGATGTCGCAATCTTCTCCTTCTATGTTTTCTAGGTTTTCTATGTTTTCCCTGAGGACTCACATCTGGTGCCAGTTTGGCAGGTCGACAAGACAAGTCAAGAAGAAATAGGTCACGACCTTGAATGAGCTATCTAAAATACATTCACCACCCGAGTTTACTTGGATAAAAGCTCAAAATGTCACTAGAAATATTCACTAATGTAGCCCTACGCCAACAGCTGACACCTGTCACTATGGATAACTGTAATGAAAACTTATGGTAATATATAAATGTGATAGCTAACCACAGTAATTTAAACCAATATTATTTATATATTTATCTTAAATCGGGCAGAAAGCTTATTCATCGTTTTATTTCACTTTAAAACAATTATTATTCACAGAAATTTCACAAAAGGTCTAACGAAGTTAGCTTCAAAATGGCGACTGACGAATTTAAAACATGTAATTGATCACGACACAAATAAGCTCTTTACAATGGTGCATCCACGCAGTGGATAAAAATATGTTATTCAGATAAATATTTTATAATACAATAAAAATAATAAATAATTTCTTTTATTTAAAAAATGACAAGTATATTCTCTTTTCCAATTAAATATGATGCCCGTATTAAAAAATATTAATATATGCACTATATTACACATTATATATAATATTCCAAAACAAAGAATAAATATTTCTAATAATTTTTAAAATATCTGTTTTGGATAGGATAAAACTAAATAAATTAAAAGAAATAAAATAATGTGAGAAAACTTAAGTTTACTTTATTTTAAATGTAAAATATTATATATAATTAAAAAACTTATCATTCATAACAAAAGGTGATCTTTTACATGTTTTGGCAAACCAAAACCTAAACATATGATTTTTGAACTTTTATTCAGGTAAAAAGTTGAGGTGAACAGATTCTAGGTAGCTTAGATATTGACATACAGCTGCTGTGCTTAGGTTAAATACAATAGAGTCGCGATTATCCAGCCTAAAGTGGCGGAATCCGGGCCGAATAATACGGAATCTGATGTAAATAATTTTCAGCATGAGTTTGCCTCATTTAATCTACACCTCCCTTGACACAGCTTCTGTTTCCAGCCACATCAAAATAGTGCTGCTATCTACATCTTTCTTGACACAGCTTCGGTTTCCTACCAGATCAAAACAGTGCTGCTACATACACTAACCAATTGTACTGTATTATAGGCCAACCACATACGTAGCAGCTATGCTTTGATCTCTCCAATATAACAGTTGTAAGGCGTTTGCCATCGATATTTTAATTATTACTAGCAGATATATAATGGCTTGTTTATTTTAAAACTCACTTGTTAACACCGAGATCTGAGCCGTATAATACGGAGGGCCGGATAGTCGTGACTCTAATATATATTATATATATGTAGTTTATTGAGTTTTAACGGCAAAATAAAGCATTAACAAGTTAGAAGCAACGAAGAATAGTATTATAGAACAGCACTCATCTTAAATCTTATCGCCATTCAAGTTCACCCGGAAAGATGGCAATTTAATCTATAGACACTATTAAACAAGTGATATATCAATATAAATGTATCAATATATCGTAGATTTCCTATAAATATCTTGCAATATATCAATTACAAAATACATCAATAATATATTAGGAAAATTTGCCTTAACTAGTTTTAATTTCACAAGAGAAATTGCTGTAAAAATTAATTTCTGATTAAAAAATGAATTTCGGCTTCTCCTTGATATACATATAGTTTTTCTTTTTGAAATCCGAAATATTCGCTTACAGCCATTTTGTATAAGCTTTTATTTACCTAAATACAAAAATGATGAAAAATGATTTGGTATAACTTTGGGAATTATTGCTAAAATTCTAGAGGAACTACTTCACGTTATATAATATATTAAATGTTTATCTGTTACTAAGCTTCTCTTCTCCTCACCTCTCTTTTAATCTCTTCTCTTTTCTTGTATTCTCCTCTTCGTCCCTTTTCTCTTTTCTTCACTTCTCCTCTTTTCTCTTCTTCTCTTTTCTCCACTCTTCCTCTTTTCCTATTCTCTTTTTGCCATTGCTCCTCTCTTACCCTCTTTTCTCTTATATTTTCTCCTCTCTTTTTATCTCTTCTCTTCTGCTTCTTTCTCCTCTCTTTTCGTCCTTTTTACTCCTCTCTTTTCCTATTTTCGCCTCTTCTCTTATATTTTTCTTTCTTTTCCTCTCTTCTCTCTTTCTCTCTTCTCCTCTCCTCCCTTGACCTCTCCTATTTTCTCCTCTTTAATCCGCTCTCTTTTCTTATATTCTCTTCTCCTCTCCTTTCCCTACAACACGGGGCATTGGAAGAAATGTTGAGTGGAAGATTGTGACCATTTCACCCGTCAGTCATACCATTGTAACAATTCTTTATATCGGTGGGTTATAGAATAAATTTTACTTTTGTACATTTTGCTAGCCTGGTCTCAAGATATAGCAACCCAAACTTTTAGTTTTATTTTTCAATCGTTTGTCTTATCAAAGAGCTCATCACCAGTATTATTAACTCTTAAAGGTGGTGATGTGAAGGACGCAGGGAAAAGCACTTTTTATAGTAAAACATTTTTTTGGTCTAAATGAATTATATTCGGGTCCATGATAAATATACTAGTTTGATTTTCTTCACACGGTGATATCAACATTTGTTGAGTGTCCTGGAATTTAATGATTGAATTTATTAAATAAAATCATTTAATGCTTGAAATCATATTTTGTTGACATAATAAATAACATTAACACAAAACAAATTATCTGCTTAGACCTCAAGCCAAAATTAGAATAAGTGTACCCACATTTGCACAGAGGGAGGATGGAAAGTCTATCCAAAAAAACTCTAAACACGCTCGACGCTGATGAAGGAATCTATAATATATATTTTTAAATTGAATACTAAGGCATGTATTTTTTTAGCTTATTCTGAATATTTATTAAAACTTATAATATCTGTTTACAAATCACATAGAGCCTCCCATCGTTCCACATGTCTAATATTTACACAATAAAGAAGTAAGGCTGAATAAATTAGATTTACTAAGGGAATACATCTCAATTTTCCATTGTTGGAAGTGGAAAACGATTTGTGAAAATTTACCCAAAAATAACTTGCTTTGGGATCAAACCTAGGCCTTCCTATAACTGTTATCAAAACCTGGTGATCTGGCACACATATTGTTTATAGATCACCCAAACTCAACACAGTTTAGCACCACGTCTTACCATCCGTTAGGTTATACGCTAATGAATTAGGAATTGGGGAGTTTGAATTTAGAGGAAGTGAAACCGCATTTGCGTAGAGGAAGAGTGAAAACTACTCCAGTTCACTTAACCGAGATTCAAAGCTCGTTATCCTCGTCCTAGGTGGTCTAGATCAGGGGTCTCCAAACTACGGCTCGTGGGCCACATCCGGCCCGCCACAAGACTGTATCAAACACTGTATCACAAGATTGTATCAAAAAACTAATTTATTGTTTATCTTATTTATTTATTAACCACACAGTTTATTTGACATGTCCCGTTTCTGTCCGCACGCGTGCTTTCCCCATGACACCAAGCCAGAGAGCTGTATGAATTGCAAGCCCTCATTTTAAGTCGCAGGCGCCATTCCTTATACCGACAACAGTACGGCTTGGCTGTGACGATTTTTAGGCAGTTCCAAGTCTTCCGGCAGAGGGTTATCAAAGGAAAGTTCCTAAAGATGTTACCTAATTTTAAAACAAGTAATTTATATTGATTTATTATTATAAATATTATTTATTACATTAAAATTGATTCATTTCTCACCGAGAAGAACCCACGTCAATCACTTTTCTCAAACACTGACTGGCCTTGGAAAGTGGACTTTTTTATAGACGTGACTGGCCATATGACTTGAATCTAAATTTGCATGTTGAAATAAATTTGATTTATGATCTATTTGCGCATGTCAAGGCAATCAGGGCAAAAATAATGCTACTTGAAGAACAGATGAATGTTACTTTGGGCCAAAAAATGTCTAAAATATATTATTTGCCCCCCATAGAAAAAAGTTTGGAGACCCCTGGTCTAGCTCAACACGCATCGAGTGTGCCTATATGTTATTTAACAAAGTTTTCCTAGTAAACAAAAAACTATTTGTTTCTAAACGTATTGTTAATTTGTTTTGCAATACACTTAATTGGTTATCTTCAATCACCAGAGTTATTAAAAGATTTATATTACAGTAGTTTAAAATAGCTTTATCCACATTAGAATTAAAAAGTCATAACATGTTGCACGTGGAGTCACTCGTCAAACATATATCGACCATAAAGAGTAGTGAATTTCAATGGGATGGGGGAAAGGTGCCACCATTCGTCCGGAATGGGTTATACATATATTAATCATCTCGCATTATTTATTAAACGGGTTACTTGAACAATAATTTACATTTGATGCCCGAGATCAATTAATAGTGATTCTTCTTACAGAAGCAAATGTCTTAGGTTCAATTGTTAGCACTTGAAACCGGGGAATTTATCACGTTTAAACTATATTTTTTCACCACGCCAAATGGTGAACAAGTAATCTTTAGGATGGTTTCCAGACCGAGGATTTCAGATCAGTGCCTCTAGTTAGTCTCACTATAGATTACTCTAGAATAATTAATTGCCAGCCACAAGTCTAAGACACCACTCTCGCAATATACTAAACTGCAGGTGGGCTCAAATCCTGGTCCACTGGGGCTGCCACTCTCTTTGGTCAGTTAGGGGTCCCAGCTCAAATCATTATATCTGACATAGATTTGTTAACAACATAATTACTTTTATTTTTAAACAATGAAAATTACTCTAAGGGGTAAGGACAATGAAGGAATCCCGTACTAGCGTGGAAATAGAGATAGAGAGACTGGGAAACACCTAACCAGAATTAGAAATCAAATTTCCCGGTAAAACACTATGAGGGGGAGCTGATAGTGGGTTTCGAACCCCTGTCGTGTGTACCTACTGTCATAAACATACTAGCTGTTATGCATTGCGGGCCTGACGCCTTAGAAAATGTGTGTGTCATTTGTATAATATGACATCTACAATCAATAATTCCATAAAAACAACCAAAATTCTAGAAAGACAATTTAAACAAGATAATAAGTACTAATCTATTCCAATATGATGTATCAAGTAGTGACTCAAACTGAATTGATGTTGCCGGGAAACGCCCAAGCGTCGAGAAACATTGCCACAGTAGAAAGTCTCGGGATCACAAGCATCATTACGTCTTGTTCGAAGGGCACACGGTGAAGAAAAGAAAGGTGTTTTTCTCTGTTCACCACACGTTCAAACAGCGCTAGTGAGCAAGTGGAGTTACGTCGTAACTCTCCCCCCTTCTCCCCTCAGATCTCCTGATGTAGTTCATTTCCCGAGCCCGTTCTGTAGATATATAATGAGTTCCCTAGGACTCGTATTTGTATTCCATTGTAATAAATTGTAATCTATAAATTAATGTCTACAATCTGTGTTCTCTGAGTGATTATATACTTAGTATTTTCAGCGTTCACTTCTAAACTTAAACAATTTTTCCAATAAGGAAATTACTCTATTTTATCT
This sequence comes from Timema bartmani, assembly GCA_902151455.1. Lineage (NCBI taxonomy): Eukaryota > Metazoa > Arthropoda > Insecta > Phasmatodea > Timematidae > Timema > Timema bartmani. The sequence continues at coordinate 34,968 of CABFWB010004715.1, read as the reverse complement.
AGTACCGATACTTTGTTTATTCTTCCAACGGTATACTAAGCCTGTCGTGGCCTACACCTGAATAGTGGGGTTGCCGCTTATAGGTACTAATATTGATCTTATCTTGGTGATGACCTTCTCTGAGGCTGTGGGTGCTGATGATGACTTGACTCATCGTCACCAACCTTCTCACTCCCAGCCCACCCAGCTTGGAGCCAACTGGCCAGACCCGTTTCCAAGCTTGTTGGTTTTTGCTCTGACCAGTCTCCTGTTTATCGTCTGTACCTGACTTAGTTTCCGTTGGCGTCAAACCCAACCTCCACTATATTACTAAAATCCCGGGGTACACACTTTGGTGGTGAGGTTAGGATTGAGTAGGAGAATCTAGGCGTAACCAACTTGGTAGGCTACTTGTATTGTGTGTCACTACCCCGCTAATAATAAGTGTGTGTACGGGGAGTACATGAGCTAGTAGAGGAAGCAACACTGAGCTCGTTTGGGCATGTAATAAATATGGAAATGGTGAAGATGCAAACATTTTTGAATGGAAATGAAGTATGTAGTAAAAAGAGCGCAATGGAGGCCTAGAAAGAGATGGGAGGCACAGATAACAGAAAGTGTGCAAGTAAAGAAAAAGGCATGGAAGAAATTAAAGGAGTAATAATGGCGTAATGATAGAGGAGTATAGAGGCATTTTACTAAATTGACCCAGCCACAGGCTGGAAACAATTTATAATTATAACTTCTGAACCTATTTTCTTACTAGCTATTTGGATCAGATATCGGTCACGAGAATGCGATAGTTCTCACTATTACCACTAGGTGAAGAGAGCTTACAGCAGCTATGTTTGTTTCAACTGATACACGATGGATCGCGTGGGCTATACAGAAGACAGTATCTGTGTGTTTTTCACTATGTTAAGTTGGAGAGACTGATTTTTTTATTTTTGTTCTGTTACTAATCAAGACAAGGAGAGTAGTGTTGTTTTTTCTAGTCTTGTTTTGGTGTGTGACTTAGTAAATATATTTAATAAGCAAGTAATATGGAAATATGTCTTTAATAATTATTGGTCCTCTAAAACAACAAAACATTTTGGTCCTACCACTTAACAAACGGGATAAAACACGAAACGTCTTTATTCGAGTCAGGCCAGACTTTGGAAGAGACTTGTATTAGTAACGCAAGCATGTGCTATGTTGTGCGCTTTACTATGTAGGCGCGTATGAATATGTGAAACTACCTATGCAAAACACTCGTTCTCTAATCGGTGTTGATGACTTAGATGTCGAAGAGTTACAACTACAGTGATCCATCTATTACTAGTTTTGGCTATTCCTCTATTTTCCTACTTTGCATTGCCCCTGTCCTTTAATCATGGAATTGACTGAAGTAAAATTACTGATAATGAAACTAGGTGTTTTGAAAGGTATACTTACAAGCGTACAAACATATGTAAACCACTTTAATAATTCATTAAACTTTGAGCAGCTAAGTGGCAGATGTCATAGCATTAATTAAAGCGTGTTTACAACCACAGGAAGATTCACGGTCAATGCAATTCGCAGCTACTATGCCTTCGCAAACTTCCAAGTCAAGGCCAGTTATACAGTTACCACCTTTCAATCTACCTTGTTCTGATGTTGACTATACAGCTTGAGTGAAGTTTCATGATACATTTCCTGCCTTGTTAAATAACAACAATGAACTTGCAGAAATACAGAAGTTTCATTATCTAAATTCGTCTCTTAAGGAAGGAGCATTACAGTTAATTGGTTCAAAAAATTCCGATTTCTTCAGAAAAATACGGTGCTGCATGGGTAGCATTAATCTCGCGGTACTCTAACAAACAAATTATAGTGAGAAAACACATAAAGGACCTATTAGAGGCAAGTACAGTTTGCAAATAGTTGGCAAGGGAGTCTAGAAGCCTTGTTGATACGTTTAAGGGTCATCTAAATGCCTTGGAGGCCCAGGAGATAGGCGGTAAATATTAACAGCTTTTTGCGATTTGCCAACAATTTATTATATGTAACAAAGATTCTTTTTGCACACACAGATTAAATAAATGTCTTAGACTTCTGGTTTTGATCCCGTCACCGTCAGAACGGTATTTGATAAGTGACCTGAATATTGTAACCATTATACTGAGTGGTAGTTTAAGACTAGTTCTTCTCGGAGTGCCTTGGTTTAGTCCCACATCTTCATTCCGGCACATCTTCAATATTGTTTCATCCCTCAGCCACTCGCGTCACCACCTTAAGATTATTGGAGGTACCCGTCCAGGTTATACGCCTGTGTACTAATATCACTAATGGGTCAGGTATTAGGAAGGTTTAATTGGGAGGAAATTCACCCGCATTTGTGTAGAGGGAGATTTGAAAACCATTTAGGAAAAACCACAATCAGTGCACCCGACTGGGATCGAATCCCAATCTCCCCGTCTTCGACAATCTAATCCAACACGAGAGTAGCACGTTAGACCACGCGGCCACCGAAGCGGTTGTTCTTTTCATTATAAAATAACATATTATTTTTACTGAAGAACTTCCCCTTCCCCCTCTTTGTCAATGTATTAACTTTAAGAAACTTTAAGATGATACAATCACCAGAATGTATATAGGCAGTATTGTAATTAGGGGTAAAATCATCACAATGTCATTGAAATCTGAAAAGCGAGTGTCACAAATGCATTTATTTGGTGAAAGTACATTTTTCTTCATAATTTTAATTATATTTAATGTGTAGGCTTATTTTATATATCTAATACTTGTTCTATCCAACCCTGATTCAGAAGCCGAAACTTTGTAAGTCTATAATTTTCATTAAATCACAAACTCAACCAAAAATGCTCCTTCTCCCTCCTTGGACCTCACAGGAATATTTCTGTAGAATTCAATGCCCGCATGCCTACTGTATTATGTACACTAATAAGAAATTCTCAATGTTTTTAATGATTTGTTAAAAAATGTCGTAAACGGGATAGTGTTTTTTCCCATGTCAATGTACCCTATTCCTCGGTTCCCCAATTGGTAAAATATTGGGAGGGATGCGTCCCCGTGGCCCCATAGGCTGTGACGCCGGTGTCACCTCGCCTCTGAAATGCAGCTTAGAGTTTCACCGTACGTATTTGTTTTACACCCTGGCATCATTCAGACCTCTTCGGTGACGGCGAGAATTTTGTGAAGATTACGTTTACTTACTTAACGCAGAATGTCAATGCAGCAATAATAGATCATGTTTCTTACAATTACTAAGCCTGGATAAAATGCAATTCTAGTCGTTGAATAAATAGACAACAGCAAAAATAACACGCTCGGGAATTTTGTTTAAGATTGTTCAATTGGTAAAAAAAAATTCTATAGTTGAATGTTATTTTATATTTGTACTATTTCACATTGAATGGTTTCCTGATGAAATTCCAAAACAAACATCAACATCTTTTCAATTTTTTTGATTTGAATAAAAATTATGATAATATTAATTATAACACTCAAAAAGTATATATATATCACGATGTTTCATTTTGGCCTAAAATTATCTTTGCCAACACAAGAATGAAATAAATAAATTAGTTTGAAATGAATTTTTCTCCCACCTGCATTAAAAGTTTGTATTTTTGGCAATCTTATTTTGAAAATTAACAAAACTTAAAACCCTCATTGTCAGGGGTTCCAGAAGATATTTGAAGGGGTGTGTGGGGCTCAACTGAGAGGGAGTCCAGAAGTCCTAGCAGGGTAGAATTTTAGACCATGGATGACTATTTAAGCTATTTGAAGGAGGTCTATTTTTCACGAATAATACATTTTTGTATGTCTTTCTTTGTCATTAACATGTCACAACATAGTAGGTACTTGTGTGGGGAATAACGTGGTACTATCCAATGGTTCTTGTGTGGTAAGGGTGATTAGTAAAAAATAAGGGTGTTTTTAAAGTCCTGGCTCTCAAGTCAAAAGGGGAACCAGAAATCCTCCTCCAAAAATCTTCCGAAATTTGGATGCACTCAAAAGCTATTCATTAGAAACATTTACGAAAATTATACTCCTCTAGAAGTTATTTGGAGTGGCTCTCACCCAGAAGATTTTTTTGAATTTGGAATTTCCTAAAAGCTAATTAAAGTGTTCCTCACCTGGAGGTGTTTTGCAAATTTAATACCTGTAAATTCAATTTAGGATTATCTTCCCCTGACAATTTTTAAAAAATGAGATGCCTTTATTAAATTTTTAGAGTGGTTATTTGGTGGCAACTTTTTTTAAAAAAAAGTATGCCTCTAGAGGATATTTAGAGTAACTTGATATTTCCTGCACACTATTGGAAGCATTCCTCAAAAGTCATATACATTGAGTCCAAATATTCAACCAATGTTTATGTAACTTGTCAGACAAAAGGATTGTCAAAATTCGCGTAAAAATTTCTAATATTTTTCAATCTGAACAATATTAATTATTTATGTCGGAGATGGTTGTAGCTGAGTAGTCAAAGTGTACATATTTTAAATAAACTTGTTCAAAAAGTGTGTGTTGTTTTAATTGTTCAATTGAGCAACCTAATTTCTCAATTTATTTCTACATAGAGTGGTGAAATTCACTTCTCAATTGTCACACCTGTGGCTCCATTGCAAAATATGTTGCCCGGCTCTCTTGTAGATGAATCACACATTTAATTTAAAAGAAACTTCCTTATTACATACCCGTGTTGGGAAAAATAATTTTAGGCTGAAATATAACACTGGGATATTTAAACATTTAGAGTGTTATAGTCTCAAAGATTCAAAGCTAAGGCCATCATATCCGTGCCAAAAAAATTGGAAAAATTGGCCTTTTGTTTTGAACTATCAACAGGAAACCACTCAACGTGGAAAAGTAAAAATATGAAATAACATTCAAAAATATACTTTTTAGACCACTTGAATAGCCTTAAGGCTGTGACATAAGTATGTTTAGAATTAAGGAAAGGCTAACACACATTAAGAAGGTACAAGTGTTCAATCAATGATAGTTACATCTGCCAAAAACTAAATGAAAAACAATATAAATGTTTGAATGTTTTTATTACAGCGAGAAGTTATAACTAAAATTACTATTCATTGACCACCTCATTACACACTACTCCCATCTTGAGCTAGCGCTATACACCTCGTTACACACTACTCCCATCTTGAGCTAGCGCTATCCACCTCGTTACACACTACTCCCATCTTGAGCTAGCGCTATCCACCTCGTTACACACTACTCCCATCTTGAGCTAGCGCTATCCACCTCATTACACACTACTCCCATCTTGAGCTAGCACTATCCACCTCATTACACACTACTCCCATCTTGAGCTAGCGCTATACACCTCGTTACACACTACTCCCATCTTGAGCTAGTGCTATCCACCTCGTTACACACTTCTCCCATCTTGAGCTAGCGCTATCCACCTCGTTACACACTACTCCCATCTTGAGCTAGTGCTATCCACCTCGTTACACACTTCTCCCATCTTGAGCTAGCGTTATCCACCTCGTTACACACTACTCCCATCTTGAGCTAGTGCTATCCACCTCATTACACACTACTCCCATCTTGAGCTAGTGCTATCCACCTCGTTACACACTACTCCCATCTTGAGCTAGCGCTATTCACCTCGTTATACACTACTCCCATCTTGAGCTAGCGCTATCCACTTCGTTACACACTACTCCCATCTTGAGCTAGCGCTCGCTCTCCAGTCCACCTCATTACACCCTATCTCTTTAAGGACCTTTCTATTGTTATCATCCCATATGCAACTAGGTCTTCCCAATGACCTCTTTCTATTGGGTTTGCGAGTCAATACCCTGAACAATGTTCTAGATTACCCCATTCACGTTGCATGTTCTGCACACCCTAATCTACGGGACTTTATTATCTTATAAAGAGTATAGGGTATGTAGCTCATCAGTATGTAACCTCCTTCACTTCGTAGTCGACTCATCCATTTTAGCACCAAATATTTTCCTAATCACCTTGTTTTCAAACACGGTTAGGTAAGGTATGAGATCACGTTTAACCAATATAGCGAACAACCGGTAAAATAATGGTTTTGTTTACTCTGAGCTATACATTCCTTGACAGCAGGCGAGATTATCCACAACTTACGGACCGAGTAATATGATGCATTTCCCAAATTTATTATTTTTATAATTTCCAATCTAATATCGTTATTGCTAGTTAAATTAATTGTGACTAGGTATTTAAACTGATTTACATAGTTAACTGAATTTGTTTATAAATATATAATTAGGTCTACTCCGGGTCACCTGGGTGTACATGTTCGCATGGTCTATACTAGACTGCTGATGATGGGAAGATTGAGGTTCGAATCTCGGTAAGGAGTATTGAAGGTAGTTTATACTGAGTGATTTTCACTCTCCTTCCACGCATATGTAGGTATATATACATTCCCTAAATATACCTTCCTTATTCTTAAATAAACATTAGTGAAATTGTTACAAGAACGTATAGGCCTACCGGGTGGTAAGATGTTGTGCTAAATTAATTAATTACTTGTGCTAGCAGGTAGCATGGTTTTGGGGATGTAGACCAGAAGTAGACTAAAAGAAGGGAAAGTAACATTCTCCCCCACCCTCTAACTACTGAGCCAATACCTGTCTTTTGTCCTGAGGCTGGTCCAGCCCACCTATAGTATGATCTTGGTAGGAAGAACACTAGAAGCTAGTTACTAAAGTTACTAAAACAAGTTTAATATTTCAATACATCAAGTCATGTTATCTGCAGCCGTCACTTTTGATAGATATCATCAATAACTATAAAATAACACAAATAAGTGAAATGATATCTATGTTGGCTGCATATAAATAGGTTCGAATTTTCAGTAATATTCTTCTAACCAAAATCAGGGTGTACATGACATTTTCGCTTCCAATACTTCACTGTGAAGAGGCTCATTATATAGCGCTCTTAAGGGGGTGGCAGAAAGGCACCACTTCTCTCGAAAACGCAGTGCCGTTAGTAATGTAATGTAATAGCTGCACGGGCGAGCCATAAACAAGCGAGTGCCTGGCGACGTGACTTTTATTTTCCTCTCTCACTCAGCCTTTCCTTCCTTTTAGAACACTCCAGGTTTACTTTTTTTTTATCCCGCCGTAAAATAATATTTAAGGGAGAGCTAGACTTTTCCAGGACGTTGTATTTGATATAATGTCATCTAAACTAAAGGAACTGCTTCATGACCATGAATAGAACTGTTTCAAGAAAGTAGCTAGAGGAACTGCTTTACGACAGTAACTAGAAGAACTGCTTCAATACACTTCCTATTAGCTCTTCTCGAAGACATTCACTGGAACCCGACACCATTCACACTCCCGGTCTCACTACCAGCCCGGGTTGTACGCAGTTCACTAACATCATTGGGTAGGCGTGATTTAAAGGACTTGTTCTCAGAACCACGTCTTAATACCTGTTAATGCTGTACGCATAAACACTAATTGCGTTAATAAGTTGAGGATTTGGAAGGTTTAATTTATAGAAAGTGTACCTGCATTTGCATGGAAGGATAATGGAAAAATATTTTGGAAAAACAATACCCGGTACAACCGACCGGGATTTAAAGCCAATCTCTATGTAATTGGCAGTCTAGTCTAACACTAGAGTGATACCTTAGATCATGAACACAGGGACATGTTTCTAGGAAAGGTATTTGCATTTCCATAGAGACAGTAGGGAAACCATCCTGGAAAAAATCTTCAATAAACCTTACCGAGATTTGAACCCCAATACCCTGTCACTGGCAAACCGGACTAGATTTGTTTGACATTCAGCCCATGTAGCCATCAACAGGGGTGTACTGGTAGGTTACAAGCAAGACATATACCTACCGACAGGGGTGTACTGGCAGGTTCCAAAATACCCGTGTACCTATTGAGAGGGTTGTACTGGCATGATAAAAGAGGCCTGGGACTATAAATATGATGGTCATTAACCTACATTCATGAATAGCACTGTGGCTAAGTTTCAGTGTAAATTGAAGGGATCCTTCACCCAGCACTTGTGTAGGCTACGAAACTAATAAGACCAGTCAGTATTTACTAAAATTATTTTACATTAGACTTAATACACTGTTTATAAACAACCATAAGAAACAATTAACAGGATGGTTATACGTTTAATGCCATCGTATATTTTCTCAGTTAATGTTTTCTGGGCAACCTCAGACTCAAACATTGAAAATTTTGTTTCAATTTTAACTATAGTAGTAATTGATATAATTTTTTAAAAGAATATCTTATTTTTGTATTCTTCATATTATACTATGCAGGTATATTTATATGGAACATACTTTATAAACACAAATACCAGCACCGTGGAGCTCTCAACTGTCAACAGCACTAGAAAAAATTTAAACAATAAAACATAGGTGTGTGGTGGCAACTTACTATAAGGCTTATTCCCTTCAGGAACAAGGGGTTTGAAAATAGTAAGCTTTATAAATTAGCTGTGATATCCCAAATTAAACTGCAATGTCTCCTGGTCCACCCCTGTCCACCGTTAAGGGATCACTGATTAATTAATATAACCAATCATATTATGTTAATGCTATTAGCCAATCCATTGGCTATAGCTAAAAAAAGTAATAGTGTTATTATAATTAAAATAGTTCTTATTGGACAAATAATAGTTTTACTGTTAAATACATGAAAACACACTTTAATCCCGTTGACCAATCCTTAGTTTAGTGAGACGTGGAATGTTTTTGTTTGAAAACAACTTAAATTATTTCAATCACAAGTAATACTCTCCAGTCAATTTTCATATGAAGAGCCTTATCTGACAGTAAAAAAAGATTACACATCTTAACTGGATTCCTACCTTCCTTCCAAGCAATTCTATAAATACCTACTCTAAGTTCCACCTACTAGTAATACCTATCAAACCACAATAATATTATATTAAAATGTAATCGGTTAAATATTTCTTTGTATTTTTTAATGGCCATTCCAATGGGAACTGTGGGTTACTCTACCTACATCCTAACTAACAGTCCTGATACTGTTAAAATAAAATGATTAAATATTAATTAAAATGTACCTATATTGGTGGACATAAAACGTTTGATTCAACTTCACTCATTTAAATAGGACGAAGTACAAAAATATAGAATTTTTGGAAGGTATTTTCTAGACAAGTATGAGCCCATGCGCCCTAACTCCACCTAGGACACATTTAGGATAGTGCCCTTTTATCTTGAAATATCAGTAAATATATTAAATGCTTCCAAATGTATCAAATTTTGAAAAATATAAAAGTGCCACATCAATAAGTACATAATTTTCATATTTTTATAATCCATATTAGTGATCAAGTGGTCTGAGTCTCAGGTTCATCTAGCTAGGTTGGTAAGTGACGACAGAGAGGTGATAGGGCTCAAGAGAGCTATTAGTAGCTAGTAGGACGTATGAAAACAGCGTTGTGATTGGCTGTTATTTATGGCACTGACTCAGTACAGCACTGTGACTGGCTGTTATTTATAGCAATGGCTGAGTACAGTGCTTTCCTCTCCACCCTCCAAGTTTGACCCCTTTTCCCTTCATTTCCACTCTGGTTATTTCCATGACGACATATGGTTACCGAACTGTTGTCCTCCTTAAATGTCACAAAGGTTAATTTCAAGAATTTTATTCCGTAGGTCCTATATGTGGCAATGGGTTTTCCCTGATGCCTCATACCTTTCGCGAGTTTGGGGGCGTGACAAGACAAGTCACCTCGATCGGTGTAATGTCATCATTGTTTCTGATGTCCCAACTCTCCCCTTATATGTGACAATGGGTTTTCCCTGATGACTCATACCTGTCGCCAGTTTGGTGGCTCGACAAGACAAGTTACCTCGATCTGTGTGACGTCATCATTGCGTGTGATGTCACAACACTCCCCCTGGGGTTTCCCTGATGATTCTTATCTGGTGCCAGTTTGGCGGCTCGACAAGACAAGTCAAGATAGGAATAGATCGTGACCTTGAAACGGTGAGCTATACCTCAGTTTTAGCTTATGTGGTGCTGACTGACAGTTCAAAGCTGACTTCTGACAGTCAACATTTAGGTATATACCTAAATTTTGACTGTCAGAAGTGACAACTGCTAAAGACATGTATTTTGCAGATCATATGGTTCAGCGTAGGGATAGATAATTTGTCTGGTAGCTTTTCAAAGCCGTCAGAAGTCAGCTGTGAGCTGTCAGTCAGCACCACATAAGATAAAACTGAGGTATAGTACATGAGGTCATTGACTCTGGCAACCCGCTTCCAAACCCCCTTTATATGGTAATGGGTTTTACAGATTACGTCATCGCTGTCACAGCCCTGATGACCCATATCTGGCACCAGTTTGGTAGCTCGACAATACAAGTCGAGACAGGAATAGATTATGACCTTGAATGATCTCGCAGCCCTCCCCTATTATATGGCAATGGGCTTTCCCTGGTGACGTCATCGCTCTTTCGCAACTTTATCTGGTAACAGCTATAAATATCAACAACTGTTTTGTAATCGTTTCATTGTATAGCTTGTCTTCGATTTTTAAACACGCAGCCCAGGATGAGTGATTAGGCTTCGCCGACGGATCTGGGTGAGTAAATTTACTTTTCTAACAGGCACATTTATTATTTATTTGTTGTCAAATCAAAGTGTATACATTTAATTTATTTCAAAATTACAATAAACCATGGCAGAGTTAACATTTAGGTATATACCTAAATTTTGACTGTCAGAAGTGACAACTGCTAAAGACATGTATTTTGCAGATCATATGGTTCAGCGTAGGGATAGATAATTTGTCTGGTAGCTTTTCAAAGCCGTCAGAAGTCAGCTGTGAGCTGTCAGTCAGCACCACATAAGATAAAACTGAGGTATAGTACATGAGGTCATTGACTCTGGCAACCCGCTTCCAAACCCCCTTTATATGGTAATGGGTTTTACAGATTACGTCATCGCTGTCACAGCCCTGATGACCCATATCTGGCACCAGTTTGGTAGCTCGACAATACAAGTCGAGACAGGAATAGATTATGACCTTGAATGATCTCGCAGCCCTCCCCTATTATATGGCAATGGGCTTTCCCTGGTGACGTCATCGCTCTTTCGCAACTTTATCTGGTAACAGCTATAAATATCAACAACTGTTTTGTAATCGTTTCATTGTATAGCTTGTCTTCGATTTTTAAACACGCAGCCCAGGATGAGTGATTAGGCTTCGCCGACGGATCTGGGTGAGTAAATTTACTTTTCTAACAGGCACATTTATTATTTATTTGTTGTCAAATCAAAGTGTATACATTTAATTTATTTCAAAATTACAATAAACCATGGCAGAGTTGTCTAAGTTTATTAATCTGTAATAGGAATTTAAAATTAAAACTATAGATAATTTGAAGGTGTCTGAGCAGCCACTTTTTGAATGGAATCTGGATAAAGTTATTCTGGAACAAGTATTTATTTTAATCAAGGGTATTTTATTGAAAAAACTTTATTCCTAGCTATAGTTAAGTGATAATTAATCTTGTTGGTAATTAACTAATGACTGAATATTATTTTAAAATAGTATAAACAAGAGTCTCTAAAGTACATTGAATAATATATTTTTATATAAGAGTATTTTATTGAATACATTTATTACCAACTATAGAATTATTTGAGAGTAATTTACTAAAAACTAATTTTTTTTAAAGATTTTTAGAACAAGGGTTTATTAAAATTAACATAATATTATATTTATTCAGGGTAGTGTTTTAAAATACCACAATGCCTCAATTTATGTGACCCCTGTACTTATAAAAGACGTTGCATAGTCTAGCCTAAATGCTCCAGAAAACAAAAAATTTTAAAATAATTTTGGCTCTAAAAAGCACTCTTGTACTGTTCGAAACTATCCAAGCACCCGTTCTCAAAACTAAAGAATTCTGTATATTTCTATACAAATCTAATATATCTGCAATGGTCACCATCCTATACATGGGTAATATATGTAAAGCACGGCCGCTGGCCGAGGACGCATGATTCCTGTCGAGCTTTTAAATACAGACACCCAGAACAGGCTAACGCTTAAAAGTGAGGCGTGTGTTTTCATAAGGTACTAATTACAGATCATTGTCCTCGACGTTCTGACTGATAAATGTCTCAGATTCACTTAACACTCTGGAGATTATTTATCTTACTATTAAATCACGTAGATAATCTGTATAAAATTTTTAAATTCATATTATACTGAATATCAAACTAAGCTGTATCGTTGTAATTTTTAGAGAATGAGCTGTGGGGAGATCCGCAGACATCCTCAGATCTGATGGCCCTTGGAGTCTACCTGGAGGAATTGACCTCAAATGGTTGGTAATTACTAGCCAATGAAAGACCAGATTTGTGAGAAAGAATAGTTAGGTTTTAAAAGCCAAATAAAAAACAAAATAGCACCATACAAAATTGTTTTAAAATTTTAATAATGTGCTAAATTGGTTGGGCTTTCCCATGAACAAAATTGGGGATTATTATTTTTTTGATTTATAAATGCTAAACGGTAAATATTATATTAAATAAAGTGATTTCATTGTTAAATATTATTGTATGACACCTTGTAGCAGTTGGTAGAGTGCCTACCTTCTGATCTGGATATCAAGGGTTCGAGTCCTTGCAGTACCATAGCTATTATTGTGAAAATGAGCATGCAAATTAATAGGTAGTTTATGTATGATTATTCATGATTATCACTTACGCTAAAATATTCTAATACAAAATTATGTTTGTTTCAGATTCATGGAACAAGTACCTGACGGATCCTTACACAACCCTGGATAGTGTCAATGATTTTAATGATGAGGCTATGTTCCTTAATCATAAGGATGCGCGTGATGCGTTACGCCATAACCCTAACACGAGTGTCTATGTGGCATATTATACGACTGATATGGCTAGGTTGTACTTATACAGCATCCTTAAAAAAATGGGGGACCGCTATTTGTATCATGATATAGATAGAGTTCTATTCACGGAGCTCCCCGGCTATTGGAGACCTGAGCATTTTTAGGTGACCTCACTGACGAACTTCATGATTACGGTGCGGGAAGCTACATTAGCGCCTTTGTATCTGGTGGCCCCAGGAACAACGCATACCGAGTTTGTGTTGTTGGAGATCCTAACAAAACAAAAATGTTGTGCAATGTTCACGGGATCACCATAAACTATGGCAACCGGAACGACGTTAATTTTGACGTTTTGAAAGTGATCGTCTCCAAACAAGCTGAGGAAGGATACATTCAGACACCCCACACATTTTAAAAATAAAGTCTTGAGAATGTATGTACCGTTTCGCAGAATAGACTTTAGAAGCCAGTGTACACCAAATGACGGATAACTGATGATTTTTAATGCGTGGCCGTTTTTATATGTTGCCGTTTGGTTGACAGAAACCTTGTAAAAGAGCTCGCCAAAACTAAAAGTTATCTTTTAAATGTGCTAAATAGTCATATTTTTCCTTTCTTTCTAGACAGTTACACTGATACAGCATTTTTAAAAATATTTTAGAATTAAAAAAAAAATTGCATAGAAGCACGCATATTTTTTTATTGATTTATTTTAGCCATCCGGGATTTATTTGTTATATTTTTTATACACCAGTACAATCCTTCACCTACCAGATTATTTCTATGTAAACCAATTTAGTTGTTTGTATATATATTTATTTTAATTCTAGTCAATTTTGTTTATTTTCTTGTACATATTTTAAATTGAAACCATCTGTCTGTGTTTATATATATATTCAAATACTCTTTAAACTGGAATTTGTAAATTAGCTTAGATATTTAGTACCGAGGCGACTTTTCCCATTAGGACCTCAAGAAATCGATTATTTTTTCAATACCTGAACATGTATAATATACTTCAAGGTGTTAAATATATTCTAAAACTATCTTCCTTTTTGTAAATAAATATTCCAAGTATACTTTTCATGGTGTGAGCTATATTCTAAAACTTTTATTTGTGTAAATAGATATTCCAAGTATACTTTTCATGGTGTGAGCTATATTTTCAAAACCCTTATTTGTGTAAATAAATATTCCAAGTATACTTTTCGTGGTTTGAGCTATGTTTGTAAAAAAATATTCTAAAACTTTTATTTGTTTAGATAAATATTCCAAGTATACTTTTCATGGTGTGAGCTATAGTTGTAAAACTTTTATTTGTTTAAATAAATATTCCAAGTATACTTTTCGTGATTTGAGCTATATTTGTAAAACTTTTATTTGTTTGAAAATTATTATAAAACTGCTATATTTGTGTTTTACGTCTACACCCAAACACACCCTCTTTCCTATCCTATAAATACAAGTTCATCTAGATTATAAGCTCAGTCTCAAACTTTATGGACAAGTTGAAACATCCATTTTCGGCCATTATTAGTGGCCCTTCTGGCTGTGGAAATTCACATTTTGTAGCCGACTTTATCCGTCACTCGGACACAATGTGTGACGTTAAATTTGATAAAATCACCTGGTATTATGCTTTATGGCAACTGGGATTTGAGCAAGATAGGCCAAGTCTACACGAATTATTCTGTAAAGGCTTGTCGGAAATGGATGACGCCTATAATGACGCTCCATAGCTGATTATCCTGGATGACTTAATGAGTGAAGCCAGCGAAGTGGTCGTCGTAATTTTCACAGGGGATGACATCATCAAAATACTAGCGTCATGTACCTTAGACAAAATATATTCCACCAGGGCAAGCGCCAAAGAGACATTTCTTTAAACGCACACCATATCGTGCTTTTTAAAAAGCTCAGGGATAAAGCTCAGATTCAAAACTTTGCACGTTAAGTCTATCCTGAAAACCCTGTAGCATTTGGCTACAAGTTTATAGTCAAGTTGAAGAAGTAAACACGACTTACCCTATTTCAGCGTCTCCCACGCCTTGGGCTACGTGTCGCAGAGGATAACACCAGCACTAGTGAACTGTGTAACAGCACGTTATAGACTGACCGTGGCCGACAAGGTTCAAACCGTACCCACCAGAGTGAGCCATTACCACACAATCCAAAGAACTTAATCAGTAAAGAGAAATGTTATCGAAGAGTCCTGTTGGTTGTAGAGTGTTCTTTACGTTACTATTGCCGCGTGCATCCCCTCCCTGTTGCTACCCATATGTTTTCCCCCACCTTTTTCCTATTCTCCAATGTTCTCTGGGTTTCTGCATACATAGTGCCGACAAGACTCTTGGTCTTCACTCTTGCTCTTCACTCTTGGGCTTTAATAGATTAGAGGAGTGGGAAGCTTAGGCTTCATTATCACGAAATGTAAGGACAAAATTACATTTGGCATAAATTACTTTTTAAACTTTTTATGTATATTTTCTTATGTTTTCAAAATTTACTTTTCGGCTATTAATATTTCCTTTTACGTAATGAATAATTATGAACAATAAAACATTTGTCAAATTGAACTTAGAATCAGTTTCTCTAATATATATTGAGATGGACTTAAATGTTTACATTGGACATCGATTAATTGTATATTATTTTTGTTTGGCCTCTACTGATCGTAATGATAACTTAGGATATTTATTGGAAAGGACATGTTGTAATATGACTCTAATGTTAATAATTTATTATCATTGAGTTTGTTGACTCTTATATGTTAAAAAGGAATTTAATACATTTAAAATATTCATTAATGGTAGATGAACTTGGTAACAAAATTTATGAAATGTTTTTTTTGCACAATATATAAATTGTAAGGGTAGAAAATATATTGTAAGGTTAGAAAGGTTAAGGAAAGCTAAAGATATCTGGCTATGAGTTATGAGGATAGGTTTATAATGGACAATATTTTTTGGTGATAGTCGCCTTATGCTTTTAGTCAGTTCCATGTGTAGTGGAGATAGCTAGATATTGTTGTCCCTTTCATGTGTATTAATTAAATTTTTTTACTCTACTTAAAATATTTAAATATTGTTGAGGCCCCATGATCTTATTTCATGTATAATCCTTTTAATCAGCTTGCTGGGCTATCTCTCTCTCTCTCTCTCTTTCTATATATATATATATATGTTTAATATTTCTTTATATGGTTATTTAATTTAAAATCTCTATTTCTGTTGCTTATATGTTTAATTTTGATAGCTTGCATAAATTCCACTAAAATGACTTCAAGTTTCCTTAGTGCCACTGTACCCTGAGGATTTAATGTCCGTAAATGATATTTTTTTATTTAAGACTATTTTGAGGGCGACCGTCAGCTACAGTAGCCCCATGGCTACTTTGGTGCTGACTGACAGATCACAGCTGACTTCTGACAGTCAACATTTAGGTATATACCTAAATTTTGACTGTCAGAAGTAATTTTGACTGTCAGAAGCGACAACTGCTAAAGACATGTTTTTTGCAGATTATATGGTTCGGCGTAGGGATACATAATTTAGTCTGGTAGCTTTTCAAAGCCGTCAGAAGTCAGCTGTGAGCTGTCATTCAGCACCACAGAAGCTAAAACTGAGGTATACTTTCCCGCAACCTGTGTGAGTTGCGTGTTCTGAGTTTCTTATGTCGATTCTCAGACATTCTAAGCAAGAACTCCAGACGGTCACTCTTGTTGCCTTTTCTACCACCTTGAATGTTATTTTGGACATCCAATTGCGCTGTTGCTCACTACGATGGTTCAACCCACTTGTTTTACAAGAGGCTTATGCTGATGCTACAAGTACTCCCCACGGGTAAATATTGTTGGATTTCAATCCCGATACACCCAAATGGTTCAGATATAGAACCTGCACAAATTTTGTGTGGTGCATGTACCTACCACGCAAAAGCTATGAATCACCGACTCTTCCCCAATTACAGATCTTTTCATAGCCATGAGTGCTGAAGCAAGCCCCACTGCTGCGTGTGGTGCATCGCATGAACCCGCAACAGCGTATCACCTTGCTGAAAACGGCAGACAAGAAACTGATTGACTCTGTTTGCGAGTGTGCCTATAACAATTTAAAAAGGATGGTGCTATTGAAAATTAGGCAAAAGACAAAGTTACGTGCTCTCAAGCGTGTGTTGCGCAAGCTGGTCAAACGAGGAGAGTGCTGGAAGAAAAAGAGACGACTAATCGTTAGAAAAGGGGGACCGTTCCTGCCCTTACTTTAAGCCCCATTAATCAGTAGTGTCCTAGGTTCCTTATTCAACAAGTAGGTAATGAACAGCAAGAAAAAGATAATATTGGTGTCCCCGGAAACATTACACCCCTACGAGTAACACCACCAAGTTGCATCATCCACAAAGATAGTTGTCTTCAAGATGGACAAGAAAATGGAAAAAATCCTTGCTTCAAACTTGACGACCATTCTAAATGAACTTTATACCAACGAGTGCTACAGCGATATCTGCACTTTAGTCAGCAACCTCCACCACCTGAAAATACCACCACAACCACCCCTGAAGTGTCTGGACTCCCAATCCTACTGTTTTCAATACTGTACCAGTACAGGGACGTAAAAAATCCGAACTCTTACCAGAACATATTATTTCCTGAGGTGGTATCTCTTGGGACGCAAACGGGTAGTTCAGTATTCATGATAGGCCTCTCCATGGATCCAATATCGTGGATTGAGCCAACGATCTGGTCAGAGCAAGAAGACACAGCGAGCCGTCAGGGTGCCGAGAGTTTATCACTGAGATCCAAAAAATAAACGTCCCAAAGAATGAATTGTAAACTCGAAACGCTTGCCACCCATTAGTGATCTGGTGTCCGTACCACAACCACTCACAACGTCGCAACGCCCTAAGAAAACGGAACTGAAAAGGCTGGACGAAACTAAATGGCTGTCTTTCCAAGCTTTATGGGCGGTTCAGCTGACATCAACTACGACCTTTATCATCCTGCAGCGTTTTCAGGGACAGCGTCGCTCATAAAGGCATCCAAGAAAGATCTAGCCAAAGTACGAGAATTGCTTCGTGCGCTGGACGCTTATACGCTACACAAACCTGGGATAAAAAAGATCCCACGCTAGAAGTACGTGGTGTCAAACATGGACGATCTCTCGCAAGCCGATCTCAACGATATGCGAAGTCTCGGAAAATAGAACGACGGTGTCGTGTACTTACTCACCGTCATTGAAGTGTGTAGCAAGGTCCAGGCGAGGTCGCTTCCCTCCAAGATGGGGAAGTGTTTCCCATAAAACTCAGCGAGAGAACTTGACACGCTTGTGGAGGGTTTTCTTCCGTGGGAAGAATTAGTTCGTGTGGTTGACGTGGGGATATAACATGATGTATGTAAAGACTCAGAGATGTTTCGCGAAGTAAAGAGGGTGAACCGACCACCCTTCCCCCAGACTTGTGGTACGGTTTGAAAGAAAGTAGTGCAGTAAAAATGTAAATTTAAACAGTAATTTTGTAATACAGTGAAACAAAAGAATGCCTTATAACATTTTGTCTGTACAAAATGGTAGCGGAGCGTGGTTTTAATATGGTACACGAAATAGTACCAGGGCGAAAATTAAGGACCTAAGAATTTATTCATCACGCAAGCGCAACATATAAATGGTCAGAATAATCTTTACCCCAAAACGAGCACGCCATAGTAAAAATGATTTATGGATAAGCAAACAAGTACACCACATCGGATTCGCGAACTAAAAACAGACTGTACCACAAAAACACGTGGAAACTTTAATCACCTCGACCGAGCCGACTGAAAGATAAGTAGAAATAGAACTAATTTTTTTTAATTTAAGAAACATTTCACCAACCTTTATGATCGGTGTCTAAGGAAAGTAGGCAATTCTAGAACATTACCTAAACATTAAACCTACTTCCTTAAAGAATGATAAATATGAATCAAATTTAAATCAATATTGACGATGAACTTTTCCCAATAATTACCGGGACGTCATGTAATTATTTATACACTAGATTCGGGCGTGTTTCTACAAAATTATAACACTAGTTTAATAAAACTACTAGATCATTATTATATGTTTTTGTTTAACTCAATCAGTTAAAATAAAATAACTTGATCATTAGATTAATTAATCGCTATAAGCAATAAACAATCTCGGGTCACATAATTTTGGACCAATTAGAGTGTTTACTTTTGGTAAACGAACTATAGACAAAATATAGTTTGCATTTATATCAGGGTATAATAAATGTGATTAAATGCAGCAATTTGGACAGTACAGGGCTAAATTGGTTAGCCCGTTACATTAAATATTCAAATCCAAATCTTAACAACATAATATAATATTTAAAGTATTGTCATACAACACTTATCCGCCTAATTCATGATTATATATATAGTAATTTTCTATAATATTGATTAAATTTGAGCTTGGTTTGAAATTAAATTTTTTTATTGAGCATAGTGTTAGCATGCTACCTTGGTGCACTAGGCTGAAAAGGTTGCCAATTAGAAATTATTGGTGAGATTATTGTGGAACTATCGAGTAAAAAGGCTGACTTTATGAAATTTAAATTTTAGAAAAAGTTTTTCCACTCTACCACTTGGTTCAAACTGGAACATTTTACTAAGAATTGAGGTGTTAATATTTTAATTTAAGAAAGTTACCTGTGAGCTCCCATTAAATACCATATGTAATTCCATTTGGAATTTATTGGTGGTAGTGAATTATTCAATATTTCACCAAGCATGACTTAAGTCGCAAGCTCGGACTTAGATAATGCAAATATTTGATAGTATGTAATGATAATATTCTGGACCCCTCTAAAATATTCAAAAAGTCATAGATTAAGTGTAATTTTCTTTAAAGTGCTATAAGTAAATAATCCTTTTTGTACTTCATCCATGGAAAATCACGCGTTTTCAGAAATAATGTTAATGTAATGGTGTTTTAAACATTTTTTATCAACTCCGTAGTATTGAAAAGATCTTATGATGCTGGCTCCTTATACCCAATAGGAAGCCAGCCTTCACAACATCGTATTCCCAGGAGTCTTTCTATTAGTTGGTTTTGACACTGGGACAAGGGGTCTAAGAGGCAAGGGGTAGGTCATATATAAGCCGCTTGTGCCTATGAACACACATAGATTGCCACAAACTTAATTCCATAAAGTACACAGAAAGTGTTAGTGAGTAAAATCACAGAAAGATAATCAGTAGTTCAACTAAAACTGTATCATCTAATATTATATCTTCACTGCCGGAGATTAAATCATCTTAATAAATCGTGGGCAACATCAAAAGTCTTGTTTACTTAATATCGTTATTAATAATGTTCAATCACATGGCATTATAACGATTACAATCCGTACCACTTTAATTAGTGCTCGATCACGAGGCAAATATCAGCTAAGTAAACGGTTACTATTTTATTTGGCACTCGATCACGGGGCTATAAATACCAATTTTAAACCGTATCATCTTAATTGGTGCAATTGCGGGATATATATTCCGTAGCATGATAAGTAGTCCAGCATTGAACCTTTTAAATAATTAATTTAATTTGGTTAGCTATAATTCAATTTAGTTTTAAACGAATTCGTTCCAATTGAATCCACCTAGCAACGAGTATGTTACTAAGAAAAACTGTGTCATTTAATTAACAATGTTTGTAGTCTTCAACGAATCTAACACAAAGCCCCATTCAAAAGAAGTAGTTTTATTCTAGTTGAGTCTACTGTATTCTCATTCAACACGTGTACATTTACTTAATGCTTCATTAGTTTACTTTATTCATGATAGGTGACGAATTTTGTATTAACGTGAATTATCGGGATTTTTCTTATTTTCTACTTTCATATCGGAGTCAAGGAGCAATCATTGAATTCTTTTCTTGAACGTATTGTTAACTATAACGTAGATACAATCTCACAATGAATCTTAAATTGAAATGTTACCTTATTGGTACTTTACTTAGATTCATAAGGAAAGTTAAAAATTTTGGCACTAATTTAAATTATATGCTTAAATGACAGGTACAAATTTTTGGTTGGGGTATAACGTGTTAACTTACTCCACCTAACCATGCCATTGGTCAAAAGAAGGGAAGGGGTGTTCAAGTGTCTGTTCACTAACAAATCTTTAACAAAGTTAAAAAAAAAATTTTTTAGAGAAAAAAGGTTTTATTTGGGGAGCCTGAACGCTTAGATTCCATCGAAATAGAGGAAAGTTTCCAAGGAAATTTTAATACTTGTCAATCAACTCAGTGCATTCTGAGAGAGATGCTTGCACTTAACATGGATAAACGGAAAATAGCTAAATACAATATGCTAACTCCTTATATTCTTTGACGCCAGAACCAACATAATTCTATCAAGACTAAATATAACCACCATATTGAATTCTTTTAGGGAGAAAGGAAACTTTCAGCGTTTCGAGCAATTACTTTTGAGTGTTTTTAGGGCTTGTTTTGAAATTACGATATGTATATTACCCACAGACTACTTAAAGACGAACTATTTTACGAAATGTCAATCAGAGACACAGTACCATCATCCTCTGTGGCTGAAATGAGGGGTCAATTGCCAGACCTATTGGATCGCGAAAACGACACAGGAACCTCGCTAGTAGAAAAAAATTTATACCTAATAATTCCTCCAAACTCCCTCACTTAACAAAAAAACTTTTAAATCTCAAGAAAGAGGTAGGAGACAACGTGCAGTTCACCTATTCTCAACGGAGAAAAGTATCTACTTATTTAAAACATTTAAAAGATCGGGTGGAAAGAGCACAGTCGGATGACCCCAGATGGGAAAACCAAAGATAAAAATTTAAGAGTGACTGGGTAGACTTTTAGACAAAGAATATAGGAATAGTAGACAGGGGACAAACTACCGTAGGGCCACAAACTCAGGAAAAACCACTAACTTAATCTGCAACAACTTTAGCACATCAAAAATTGGAAAAAGAACCCACATACCAAATATAGCAGACTAGGTAGCAGGTAGGTAAGTGGGGAGGAGGATGGAGGGGAATTATTCTGGGTTGGAAGGTAGGTGTCCAGCAAGAAGTTAGGTGAGGCAGATCTGTTAACGAGGACTAATAGTGGCCCAGACTTGATTTCTACTAGAGTTCTAGTCGTTATGTTTTATCACTGAGACTACTTTTGGCAACCATGGTCCTAGCCCAAAAGGTTTTGGGCATGCCCCCCCTGCGGTTGATCGTTTTCCTGACGACCCCTTTCATATACGTGGTGTATTAAGTCAGGACAGTGTCGATAGAAGTGGTACTCCAGGCAATGGTGGCTTCTAAGTGTAGAGAATTCCTGATTATGAGGGTTCTGGTTGATCCTAAGAGTTGGCAGGGGTGCTTGTTGTTTTATGTGGTCCTTATCAATGGCTGTGACTCCACCCCCAAGTTCTTCAATGTTGGAGGCTGAAGGAGCACGCAAGAAGGCTCAGATACTGGGTCTTAGGATTTAGATTATTAGGGGAATGACCTTCTCCGTCGATGTGGTTGAAAGTATTATCTTACTATCTAGTAGAGTTGTACTTTCTGCCTGACGGATTTTTCTACGGATTCATTGGGAGTTTTTATCCCAGTATATTTAGCTCAGTATCTTATTATTCTTTGAATCTGGGCCGTTGTATTCTACCTATGATTACTTCCATCTGTTACAATATTATCTTCAAACAATTTTAATAAACAGCCTAAGCACCTAAATATATCCATCATCCGAAATTGTAGGTATCCTATTATTCAAGTTTGATCCACCCCGGGTATTTAACGCCCGAAATACCCTCCACCACCAGTCATCCCATTGACCACTGGATCACCAAGATAGTCAGTGGTGGTGAGCATCCCCCTATCCACCACCTGGGGATGCACCCTATAGGAGTTGAAGCTCCGTCTACTAATTGGTTCTGCCACTTTATTTCTTAAAATTCCTTATCCTAATTACCTACGCTAAGCCCCTACCCTAATTTAATTTAATCTCAACCTAATACAGGTAGAATTTTGGTTTGCTGAGATTCCTTCTCTCAACCCGATGGTAGCCAGACAGCAGCCTTTTCACAGTTTGACACAAAAGGCCTAACAGCCACAATCCCATTCTCTTGTTGCCAAGGGAAGAGATAAACTGGCTTAAGGTTCCCTCTTTTTTCTAGGTGTTATCACATTTCTAAGTTGTTTTTCCACTGGTCTTTCATGTTGTCATTGGGAGTATGGGCTTTCCTGTAGAGTTACGTGTGCATTGCATCTAGCAAATCGATAGTTAGGTTGAATTTTAAATAGTTTCAAAGTGAGGACTAAATCTACCGATTACTCCCAACAAGTGGGCTGCTTCCTACTAGTTTCTTACGGATGATTGTAATCAATCCTGCGCCAGTGTATGGCTCGCTTCTAAAAGACTGTCGCATTCTTTAACGAAGGTTGCAGGGTCTTCATGGCCTCTTCTGTAAAATTCTGGTAGGTAGGCTGGATAGCCACTGGTTTGGCTAGCCTGGATCAGAGTGTGGGTTGGGAAGCAAAAGGTGAGGCCATTGAGGTCTCGGGTTTTGTCTACCCATCCAAGGCAGAGATAAATGGTAGGTGTGCGTGCATATTTCGTAGCATATTTTGTTAACCTCTTTCCTAGGGTGGTTAGCTGTGGCACAAGTTGTAGGTGGTTGCTGGGCTCAGCACGAGGCGCATGTGTACTCCAACCTTATTGTGACTTTGGATTTTTCCACCTATCCAAAGCAGATGTGGTGATAATGTTTCTGGCAGTATCCACAATTAATGTAATGATGATCACCTCCTGGGACGCATGAAGGGATGGTACACTTCTGGATACGTGTGATCACCATTATGAAGAATTGTTTGGGTGCAACCGTGTGTTTGTTCACTCCCGGAAGTGTAGAGAATCAGGAGCGTGGTCTTGTAGTGGTCCGAAGAAAGTCTGTCCTTCTACTAATGGTGTAGTCAGCCCACATGTTTGTCACCAAATCTTGTCATGGCCCTGATTGTTACAGTTTGGGAATAACATGTACTCACTCCTCTATGTTGACGTTGGACAGTTAGAACAGCTCTGTCAATTTTCGGATGACCTCAGGTGTCATAGGCACTGAACTTGTGGGCCTTTATCACTGGTATACGGGAGTGACGAGTGGGGAATTAAGTATGATTATAGGGGAGTGTTTATCGGTTTTATAGGTGATAAATGGACTTCAGAGGGGTGATGGGAAACAGCTGACCCAGGTGGTGAAAGGAGTATAGGTACTGTCTGGTGGTTCGGAATGACGTGAAACAAGACAGGAGTCATGGAGTCCACATTGTTACGGAAGGGTGAAGGGCAAGAGTAATCCTGAAGAGGGAAAGAGGTAAGTAAGGTTTCTTAGTGTGTGTGAGGGAGGTGGCCAGTGTATGTTTATACGGTTTTTGACTAGGCCTGCGAAGGAGGTAGTGTAATACCTGGTGTGTTGGATAGGAGTGGTTTCCGGTTTGGGGTTATCACAGAATAGTCTTTTTTCCTCTGCTTGGAACGTTGGGTGTAGCCCATCGGTTGTTCGGTGGAGACGGGTGGATGTAGCTGGAGTGGGCAGACCTCTTAGAAGAGGGGAATGGAGTGAAGGTGAATGGGAAAGGGGAAGAGCTTGACTAAGAATCGTGATTGAGTGGAGTGGACTTTGAGCTAGGGAAAAGGGGAAATACGTAGCTCATAGATGAGTCGTGGTGATTGAATTGGAGTTGTAGTTAGGGGGAAGGGGAAATAGGAAGCTCAGAAAATATTCCCGGTGAGTGGAGTGGATCTAGCGTTAAGGGGGAATAGGAAGCTCGACGAAGTATCACATTGAGGGCAATAAACCTGTAGTTTGTGAGGAGGGGCTGTGGAAGCTTGTTGAAGAGTTGCTGTGAGCGGAGCAGGGCTGGAGTTTAAGAGAAAGTGTGAATAGGAAATTTAGATATTAGTCTAAATAAATAAGCACACTGACATGGTAGGAATCTGTTTATTCTCGTAAGGGGATATTGCTAGCATGAAGCAGAGGCAATGAGTGACGCTCGGCTTATTCGTCGCCCTCTTTTACTTATTCCGACGGCTCATATGAGGGATTCTCGGCTCTAGCCTTGTGGACCAGTAACAGAGAGCAAGGAAATGGAAGGCTAGCACGTGGTAACTGACAGGGTGTTGGTGGAGAGAGTCGGACCTTTTCTACTGTCTACGTGGCAACTGACAGGGTGTTGGTGGAGAGAGTCGGACCTTTTCTACTGTCTACGTGGCAACTGACAGGGTGTTGGTGGAGAGAGTCGGACCTTTTCTACTGTCTACGTGGCAACTGACAGGGTGTTGGTGGAGAGAGTCGGACCTTTTCTACTGTCTACGTGGCAACTGACAGGGTGTTGGTGGAGAGAGTCGGACCTTTTCTACTGTCTACGTGTCTATCTGCCCCAGAAAGAAGGAGGGGGTACAGCGAGTTAAATAAATAAATGAGCTTTATAGATGTGCAAGAGAGCTGTAATACGGAGGAAGTACAGGGGAGGCGGTAGCAAAGCTCTCTAAAAAATTCCTAAAACAAAAAATTTAAAATGGTGAATCCAAAATAATTAACCGAATTAGCTCAAAAACATTGAAAATGAATAATTCTTTTTCAATAATCTTGGCTGTAACAGTTACATGTAAATTTAATTTGTTTTAACTCCTGAACCACCAATTATTTATCTTATGTTACTCTGCTTTCTTTTTTAATTGGCACCAATATTTGTGAGTACAAATATTGACTATATGGAGAACCTATGGTTAAATCTTCAAAGGAAATTTCACCTTTTAATGCATATTTTGGAATTTAGATTATAATCTTTATTTTGTAATGTGGTTTAGTCAGTATAATTTTAACGTTTTGTAACACAATTTAAAACAATACATGTTAATATTTATAAATAATTTAATATTTCGTTAATTAATTTGATTGATTAATTTTTCTATACTATAGGAAACAAGGCTACTCTATAAATTACCCGTGTGAATAATGAGTACACCAATTAGGTTTTTCTGCGCATTAAATAGTTCGTGGTGTATTCCTTTCCTTCTAGGTAGTATACACGATAAGAACACAAAATAGTCCATTTTTAGGATGTTTGGCCGTTTGTTCATTTGTTTGTATCCAGAAAAAACTCAAGTATTCATTGGATTTAGACGGGACTTTTTTGTTTCAATCCTTATTTTTCAGAAACCATGGTAAGCTATATACCATCACGATAGCTCATTAGAAAGTGAAGTAGTGCAGAACAAACCGGACTTAAGCAATGAACATTCGTCGAGGCTGGTATTGTGGGGACATAAGATGGAACGTGATATCAACATATAAATAGAGTGGGAGGAGATGAGGGCGAGTACCTGTTATTCGTGAATCTTCGTACACACACACAAAAAAAAACTCTGCTCCTGAAAAGTTTATTTCATTTCTGGCATTAGAAGTTGTCGGTTATGTTTATGTATTTTTTAATGTGAGTGAAGCTGCAGGAAAATGATAGTGTGTAATGATTTCAGCTGTCATTATTATTCTTAAATGGTTGATTTTACTTATTTTGCAATACTATTTAATATTCAATATAAATGGTGTTGCCATTGATAGCAGTGTGTAAAATTATGCTCGTTGCAGTACTCTTGACTTTATTAGCTTAGCTTGAGAGATTTCCTTCCATTTTAGCTTGGAGATATTTGTCAATTAAGTAGCTCCTTAGTCAGTCTACCAGAGCATCTATATAGAGTACTTCTACTAACTTTCTCTGTACTTTCGCGTGCCGTACCTTGTCAAATGACTTTTCTATGTCAAGGAATACTGCTTTGGTATTTACTCTGCAGCATTATATTAAGTGCACTTTCAGACAACTAGGGTATGGAAAGTATTTGAGGAGTTGGTATTTTTAATAATCATTTACTTTTTTTTTAGTTTGATAATGAATTTTCTATTGTAAACCTTTTAAAGTATTATTTTTTTATGGAGATTTAAGATATGTTTATTGGTAGCTAGCCGTTGACTTTTTTTAAATTTGAATATTTTAAACAATGGCTATGGTTCAAAATGGGTATTTGTTAGGGTTTTGAAATATAAATAAGTATATATATATTTGTTTTTCTAAAAACTATCATTTCATAAAGTTAACTTCTGGCCGATTTTTTAAAACTAGATTTTATTGTTTATAGCAAAACCAATATTGCTCAAAATTGGTATCCGGTGACAATTTTACATGATTAATAATAATATATTTTATTTATATAAAATTAATTGATTTAAGGATATTTTACTTACAATATAAATAAAATTTGATTTTTTTATATTGACCTTGAAAATTAGACATTCAAAATGGGAAAATGGGAATAGCTTTTCATGATAAATAAGAATACGTTTGTATTTTCGCAAATAAATAATTTTATGGTAGCTAACAAACAATTTATTTAAAAAAATTTAAATCTTTAATCTCAAAGTTGGTCTAAATTTTAGACATAGAGGGATTATTGTGATTAAAAAGAGTTTCTTATCAGGAAAACCGACTTAGGGGTGGTTTTCTGAAAAATAAATTTTTGAAAACTCTATTCGATTCTATGGCACACAATATGAGAGAGTTTGTGCGTGTTTTTTTATGCCATTTAGCTATCTTCTTGTGTTGTGGTTGTCAGTAATTCCACAACAGTGTATATTCTTTTTTAATTGCTGCCATTTGGCATGTTTCCTTTTCATGCGTCCCATATGTTTTTCTTTTTATAAAAGATTTTTCCTTCTTTTTGGTAGTTTAACTGCTTTTAAGAATTATACAAATATATAGTCTAAGTCACTGCTACTCAAATGGTGGTCTGTGGACCGCTTCTGCTCCGCGGGCCGGTGGGAGCCGGTCCATGGCCAGCAGACCAAATGTTTTTTTATCACAATTTAAATCAATTTAAAAACTCTCTGTCAAGTTATAAACAGTTTAAAAATACACCTTCTGTTGGAATTACAATAATTCAATCCAAATACAAAGCATACAATTATTTATGATTCTTCTGACTCAAGTGATGAGCTGGTGGAGCCACATCATCGTCCAATAGAAGTCGCTTTTACTTTATTCGTAAATATGATCCCTCCTATATTCAGTTCAGCTTTATGGCCATGGATGATGGTGGAGATGGTACGCCCAAAACCTCAATGCGTTATTTGTGGAAACGTTTTGTATAACGATTTGATGAAGCCCTCAAGTTAAAACCGCACTTAAATACCAAACACAAAGATGTGACTTCAACGTTGAAAGATTTTTTCTTAGAAAATGTGTTGATTTTAAATGCCGACAGAAAAGTGTATTTAATGCAACACACAAGAATAGTAATGCAATGTGTGCCTCATATAAAGTCACCCTTCAGGTTGCTACGATAAAATAGCTATAGACAACATGTGAACACCTTGTGAAGGGTTGTATTAATGGCGTCTTCTTCGAATTATTAGGTGAGACAGCAGCGAAGAAAGTTGATATGGTTCCACTCTCAGATGATACTGCGAAGAATTCATGATCTTGCTGACGATATGGAAGAAAAGCTCATAGTACATGTTAAATTTGCAAATTACTTTTCTTTGCAGCTTGATGAATCCACCGATGTGGTTACTATGGCATTTTTGATGGTGTATATGCGTTGTGAGCATTAAGTTGATTTGAAGGAAGAATTTTTTTCTCGCTTCACTAACAACAAACACAACTAGCTCTGAACTTTTCAGGGTATTTGCTAAGTGACTACATTGTCGGTAAGTGTGAATTGGATTTTAAGTTTTGTGTAAGCGTATGTAAGCCTATTGATGGTGCTGCAGCAATGACAAGGAGCCTTTCCAGGGTGAGTGCCCAGATTAAAGCGTTTGCACCTGAATCTAAATCTACACACTGTTCTATTCACAGATAAAGTCTCACCCCAAAGAAAATGTCGATACAACTGAAAAACCTGCTAATGAAGTGGTAGTAATTGTAAGCCACGTAAAATCAAACTCTTTTACTCGAGATTGCTTGAGGTGCTATGCTAAGATATTAACAGCTACTTTTGCATGGCCGTGTATGTTGGTTGTCAAGAAGTAAAGTCCTGGCATGAGTGTTTGAGCTGAGGAATGAGCTTGCTGAATTTCTAAAGAAAAAAACTGCTTTGTAAGAACTGTTTCAAAACAATGATTGGATATTCTGAAAATTGAAAAATTACACCTGGACACGGTAGAATATGATATCTAGATGGTGAATTCCTCTCTAAAATTAATAACAGCTTCGGCTATTTGATTCTTAATTATTGGATAGCTAGACTTGCCTATTTGACAGATATATTTTCCATTTTAAATGAGCTTAGCACGTCCATGCAAGGAAGAATGTCCTCTTATTTTACAACAGCCGACAAGATAGAAGGGTTGAAACGAGAGTTGAAAACATGGAAGACTATAGTTACAAGGAATTATTATAACATGTTTCACCATTTAGCTGATACTATTAGCGAAGTAGGTGAGGATCTTGACTTAAAATCTCTGCACAATGTAATTTTTCATCACTTGACAAACTTAGTAATGCGGTTTGATTTCTACTTCCCAGAAGAGGTGGATCCATGGAGGGAGACTTACTGGGTTGATCCAAAATTCGTTTATGACATGGAATGCTGAGATACCTGTTAACATAGAATATAACCTGATTGACCTAGCTGCTATTGAATAATTGAAAAATTATTTCCAAAGTGCAACTTCACTTGCTTCCTTCTGAA
This sequence comes from Timema bartmani, assembly GCA_902151455.1. Classification (NCBI taxonomy): domain Eukaryota; kingdom Metazoa; phylum Arthropoda; class Insecta; order Phasmatodea; family Timematidae; genus Timema; species Timema bartmani. Next base: position 5,359 of record CABFWB010004715.1, on the reverse strand, counting down.
TATAGGTGAAAACATAATTCCCTAATATTTGTGAAATTGCAATGAAAGCTCTTTTACAATTAGCTTCACCTACCTTTACGAGACTGGTTTCTCTATTATTAGTGTAATTAACAAGAAACATCGTAATAGTGTGTATAATCACTGTCTATTACGGTTGTCACTGTGAACAATAGAGCCATGGCTCGATAGAATGTACAGAAATAAGCAAGATAATTTGCCCCATTAAGTGTTATATTATGTTTTTTCTTTAATATAAATAAAACGGTGCTTCCATAAAAAATTATATTTCTAATACCTACTCTGCAAGGTATTAACTTTCCACCAAGCTGTTCCCTGGGTGCCACTTAAAAAAATATACCGGTCTGTCACACGGTAAATTTTGAGTAGCACTGGTCAAATTAATAGTGATTTAGAGCTCATATATCATTTCTTGCTAGGTTAACATAGCCTCTAATTATCTATTATATAAATTGTTTTGCTGTGTAGGTAGCTCCATGGGCAAAAAATGTTTATGGTAATGCTACTATGTACCCGTTTTTAACTATTGTAACTATTAAATATTGTACCAGCTGTTTCTAATATTTATATTTGCGGGCCTCATATTGTCTCTTTAGTTTTTTATTTTTAACTTTTATGAAGTATATTTTCTGATTTAGTAGTGGTTTGGTAAATTCTTCAAGTATCTACTCAATTAACATGCTACTCCATGTTGTTTTACTAGTGTTTCCAGTTATTCATTTACTTTTACTGGAGTCATTATTGTCGAAAGACCTTTAATGCACATTTTTAGGTGCCCTTGTTTTATGTTTAGTAGAATTTTACTAAATGAAGCTAAGACTGAAGTAGCTGTGTACATCTACTATGATATATTAATTGATTTGTTAATTTTAATCACGCTTCATATTTATTCTCTGTGGTTTTGAAGTGAGAACTAGCTTATCTTCATGTGGCACATTACTTGGCAGTATGTATTCAGGTCACCTAATCTATTATTCATACCAGAGACTCGACTAACTCCACGAGGACACGGAGAAAGAGAGGATATCTTCTATACACTCCATACAGCAGCCTTATTGGATTAAGGACCGGAGGAAAGTTTCAATTCATGTCACCTTGAAAAGTTAATAATATATCTATTGAATAAATTAATATGATAAAAATCGGACATTCTAACAATGTAATCAATAACTAATTCATCAAACAATCATTCAATAAAACTATATAAATTTAAAATCCGGAGAGAACTGGTCAATCTAAATAGGAGGCAGTCTCATCTCAAGATGAAAATAGTTTACATGCTTTGAAAACTTTAAATCAGTTTCGTACTATACTCAAATGTACATTATGCAGTACATTAAAATACGTAAACTAAATACATACCAGATCATCAACATTAATAATATTAGAATAATGTTGAAATATAAAACATATACCAAAATTTCTATGGTTCTAATTATTTTGGATTATCTTTGATACACATTATATATTTACGTTCTTTCTTACTCTATTGTTAAGACTAAAGAGTGAATAATTATTTTTGATCATCGTATGCTTTAATATAATTAGAGTCTTGTGTTTCCCAAAAATATAATAAGTATAAAGAGGGAATTAACAAATAGAAGTAATAACACAATACTAATTTTAAATGATAATAGGAATATATTTCACTCTTTGTACTGGGCTAAAGAGGCCTCTCGTAAAAATTAAAAATATATTGTAAAATACGATATATTACCCAGCTATTTAACAAGGGAAAGAATGCGACGAACAAAAAAAATGAAAGAAAGAAAGGTATAAAGGTAAAACAGGTCAAGCTACAATTACTGACTGCAACGCCAAACTATGGATTGCTATACTTACCAAGCAGGGATATATATCACCTTTAAGTTGAAAGAATAATACATTTGTTCTAGTATTGTATTTGTATGTTATCTTAAGTGGTCTTATGCCACGTCTTATTACCCTACCAGCATGTTCACGTGTAACTACATGTAACCCAACTATAAGAGCAGATTATTGGGCTAGTTTCAGTTGTTCCCAAACTTTTCTGCTTGTGGATCCCTTTTGGCTTTGTAAGATATCCATGGATCCTCACACCCTTGCTTGCATAAAATGCAGTGTGTCTGGAAGATTGCTACCCAAAATTTAAAAAGTATAATAAAATACATTATTTTTCCAGAGTGACACAAAAATTATACATGCAATAGTATACTAAGTAAGCATTCAATCTTACTTTATAGGGTACTAGTGTGAAAAATGATGTTGTTTCTTCGTTTTACAAAGTTCTTTAAATTTGGGAGAAATTGAAGACAGGTGAATTCTCATGTCGGGCGCAATGTCATGTCTACAACGATACTTAGATTTTGTTGCTGCATACCTTAAAAATTCAGCTTCACACAGGTAAATTGGTTGAAACGGAAGAAGTTAAATTATTGCACATTTATACATTTGTGGATATTCTTGAAGAGGACTGCACCACAATTCAACCAGAGGAATTTAACTTAATTTCTGTTTAAAACCAGTATCGTATGTAATCCCTATAAAACACTCGTAATTTTGCACAGACATTGTATCTGGTTTCTCTGAAGCACAAGATGGAGTTCGTACCCAGTCATCGTCATATGTATAAGATGGAAATTATTTCTTAAATGCTTGCAGCAAACCATTTAAATGTTGGACGATGCTACTGCGAATAGTTTCTTCTAGGCTGAATTTTGTTTATCTCAAGAATTCATTCAAAGTTTTAAAGTATTCATACTGTCTTTTTTCAACACATCTATTCCAAAATTCAAGTTTACGATCAAAATACGATATTTTGTTCCTTGTTGTAAATACTGACACACTCTTTCTTTGACACGACATATTTAGTTCATTAATCCTTGTAAAAATGTCCGCTGAGTAAGCCAATTTCTGAAGCCAAGAGGTATTCGCCAAACAAGGAGAAAGCTCTAATGGGTGATCAATTAAAAAAGAATAAATTTCAGAACGAAGTTCAAAAATTCTAACGAGAACCTTTCTCCTAGACAGTCTTCTTATTTCTGTGTGAAGTAGCAGCGTTGTGTGTTCGCTTCCCATTTATTCGCAAAGTAATTTAAACATTCTAGCACTAAGTGCCCTTGATTTAATGTGGTTCACTATCGTTTCAGCATCATCCAAAACAGTTTTTAGGTCATTTTTCCATAGTTATTGCGACAATCGCTTGTTGATGGAGCACACAGAGACTATTCGATCAAGATAGTGTCAATTCTTTGATACGTGCCACGATCCCCGCTGTTGTACATTTCATTTCTCCGGCTCCATCAGAGCACACATCAACACACTTTTACCAACTTATATCTTGTTCTCTCATGAAACTATTAATTAGGTTCAAAATTTCTTCTCCAGTCGTACGAATTTCAAGAACAGATCCTCCCCGATTTTGTTCTGAAACCAGTAACAAACAAATACAAGTAATACTTATAGCCCTAACACGTCTGTTGATTCGTCAAATTACAACGAAAAAGCAGAACTACATTAGTCGTGACACCAATTCTTTTTATATATCTGTTGAGAGATCTTGAATGCGAAGTTTAACAGTATTATTAAATAACAGAATTGTTTCACGTTTATTTTTTGATTGCTCATCAAGCACACAAGCTACCATTTCAATCGCCCAAGGCTTAATTGGGATTTCAGCGATTGTATAGGCTTCTCCTGCAAGCGCAATACAGTAACTCACTCTGTAGGAGGCCTTGGTAGCGCTTTCACTGTCAGTTTTTGAACATTTCACCTTAAGACTCTGACAGTTTGTTAAAGCCTCAAGTTAACGCTTGATAAAACTAACATCTTGGTCCTTAAACTCAGGGTGATTAGTACCACGATGTCTACGAAGTTTGGTTGGTAACATATAACTGTTTGCTAACACTTTGTTGCACAAGACGAATAGTGCATCAGAGGAAATTTTATCACCTGTATACGTAAAACCCAGAGACAATACGGAATCATTGTATTTCTGTTTTTTACTACTTTTAACAGTTCTAGAGCTGTCATTTCTAGATGGAGACGTAAAACGTTGATATTAACTTACAACGTCGGTTACACTGGCACTTTCTGGAGTAGTACTGGATTGTTTACTAAAATTACCTCATTTTAGCTACTGATCTATGATAAATATAAAAAATAATAGTATCAATGTTACTGCATATTATTTCACTCACTTTGTTGTATCTACGACTAAACATACGAGGCGAGGAGCTCCCATTAACAGTTATTAAGGATTTTCATCCACATTGTTGTAACATTAGCGTGTACTGCTAATATGACAATGTTTCTACCCACCCCTAAACAAGCTAATATTCATAGACGTCCTACTATAGAAATACTCCCCACCCCTAAAGAAGCTAATATTCATAGACATTCTGCAATAGAAATACTACCCCAAAGTAATCTTGTACTCATAGACACACAGCATTATTAAACATCACGATATCACTATGTCAAATATAGGTGTTCTACTCACGAATATGTCTGCCGGAGTAGAGCAGCTTTCAAGTCCAGTCTCATCACCATGAATGCTAAATTGAAGAGGACAAAAAACGCTACAAATTGTGCAGAACCCTGATGTTCCAACAGAGTGAGCTTGCAATAATCTGATTGGCCCGTGCTGTACTAAAACAAGACCATTCATGTTCCTGGACACCTTGCTGACCTACGTGACCTAACAAGCATAGGTTTACCTCTGCACGTCCGGCGTCTTGGAGTTAATGTTATGAAAATGAGTCGAATGCAACGGTTGAATATCAAGACAATTATCACCTGGTGTACGTGATAACAGCAAAGAAGCCTTCTAACCTGATGCTAGCGAATGACGTAATAACAAAGGAAATCTCCCACCTTCCCTCCTTGCAACTAGACCTATATAACGAGGGCACAAAGATAATATCGAGCACTATTTTTATCAGCCACTTCCACGAGAAGTCCTCTTCAGAACTAGGACGGTATCTAGCCAGTATGGCTGATAATAATATCTTTGTTTGAATCTATAAACTAAAAATATCTGTGAGGGGTTTTTATTTTCTTAAATACTTTGGTTTAGTTAGTTATGGAAATCTGTCAGTGTAGGCATCGATAATGTTTTGCTAAAAACATTAACTTGAAAAGTAAATTCTGTTATGGAGCACTTAATGTTTCCTGTCACCGCATGGGCACTAGTATCTTTTTATTTTCTTGGTTTAAATAGGCAGCTACATTTCTTGGTTATTTTTATGTTTGCAATATTTAGATAAAATATTTATTTATTTTTTTTGCTTTTGTGGTTATCAGTAACAATTTAAATTCTTTAAACTAACAAAGTTTCTTTTTATTGGTTGTTTTGTATACT
>CABFWB010004714.1:31429-54965 GCA_902151455.1 Timema bartmani | reverse complement strand
TACCCCACCCCAAAAAATTATAATATTAATGATTAAAAATTTGCTTGAATGTCCTTAATTTCAAGCGTAGGAAGTCATTTAAAAGGTGTAGGGCCTGAAACACGCGTATATAAACAAGTGCACAAATTTTATGGATTGTATGGTTGGTTTAGTTACCTACATTTAATATTATTTATTATTATTTAACTTACTGTACTGATACAAAATTATGCGATATGCATAGTACAAAAGTATATACAATGATATCTATGAAATTATAGTCAATTTTTCTTTAAAGGCTATTCTTCGATTCTGAGGGAAAATATACCTATTTTTTTTAACACCGCGTTTAACTAACCATTAGGGTTATTCGCTAATAAATCTATATTTTTATATCTATATAATTTTTTACAACTCTATATATTTCTTATCTGTATAATACTCAAAAATTCAAATTAAACCTCAACTAACATATAAACATTAGTAATCAATAGCTGTAATTTTAAAATTAATTAATTAATTTACTTAAATAATCTAAGATGCGAGATTTACTCAAATGTCAGCCGCTTTTTCTTACATGGAGGCTGCAGCACTCTGATAAGTAATATTTTTTTACTCAAAGCTATTTTCTACAGCAAATTGATCAATAATTTGGTTTGCACAGTAATGTAGTTAAGCAATGAGTGAATGCAGTGATTATAATATGTAGTACAACCAGCCAAATTTAAAATAGATTTTATTTTTTGGATTGATTACCTCAAAACTCTAACTAGCAGTAGCATCGATAAACATCTTATAGTAATCTAAAATTGTGTTTTAATCGAAAGTAACGTTAAATAAAAACATTTTTATTTCTAGTAAACACCACAATCTATCAGTATAATATTTATAGTTGAAAACTCATTTCAAATCCATTTAACTCCTTACTTACTTCCTCGACATGAATATTTATTTTAAAAATACAATCGATAGTTTATTGGTCATTAGTATACAAAAAATATAGGAAAATTTTGTTCTACTTTACCCCTTGGGAAAAATATCTATATAATGTTGGCTTAGTGTAGCAGCTAGGCATTTTTACTAAAACATCTATTTACATAATATTTTGTTTAAGTATAGCTTCTGGGTATTTTTATAACTATAATCGTAATGATATTATTATAATGTTTCCTTTAGATATTTATATTTAATAAACCATTGATATAATTTTGGTCTATTGTATTTATTTTGTATATTAAAAATTATTTTATATTTTCGATCAAGTATAACACCAAACTATTCATGGTGTATTAAAAAAAGTGTGTGTTAGAGTTCTAATAAACCATTGCTATAATTTTGGTGTCATATAATCTCTATATATTTGTATTAACAAAATGTTGATATAATTTTGCTCGAGTGAAACGTCTTTGTGATCTAGGGCTCAGAGCTTCTGGCTACCGATCCAGAGGTCCCAGGTTTGATCCCCGGTGCTTCCAAAAGTTATCTGTGAAGCAGTAGTTATGGAATGGGGTCAAACTCAGCCTCAGTGAGGACGAATCTAATGAAAAGTAGCATCTCTGGTCTAGAAAACTGAGATTAATGGCTGGAGGGCTCGTTGTGCTGATTACATGCCACCCCTCTACCTGCAAATGTTGGCACTATCTTTGATAACAGTGGCGGCCACTCGGTTGGCATAGCTTGATTACGAGCTTTGGAGAAACTCCTGGTTATTTAAACATCGATATAATTTTGGCTGACTGTACCACACCCTATAGATGACAAACATTACGAAAAGCAGCAGCAGGAGTGGCAGAAGAGAACAAACGCACTCTTCCAGTACGGCAGAGCAGCTAGAAGATGATAGAATATAAATAGAGAGTAGATACAATACAACAGTAACTACTGGTCATGCTAAATACATCAATAGAACTATATTTTGATACCCCTTGTATACCTCGACGGCCCCTGGCTCCAGCATTGGCGTAAACACTGTCCGACTCTGGCATGGCTGGTCGCTATTTGGTCCCACGGCGGTCGCTACACACAAGTAATATCCCATTAACAGCCTGACGTCATTCATTAGCAGAAAATAGACACGGCCAACTTTTGGCTCACTCTCAACATAACTCATATACATTCATTGCTACGTCAGAAGACAAACTAAATAGTAGTAGGCCTATAGTTGAAATATGTGCCTTGGATATAAATACGAACCACGGACATTTATATCAATACATCACTGCTTTACTGGATGAGCTACCCAGGTTATAAGTCATATCCAAGACACACTTCCCACTAAATTCCAACAATCTGATAGCACTAATCATGCTCACGACAGGTTATGTAGTGTCCAAGAAATATTTTTACTCTATATACCAATATTTGAAATACATAGAGACATATATAGCCTATTTAAAAGTTTGATAAATACATCAAGTAAATATTGATGAAGATGAAGTTTTTCCAAAACATAAATATATTATGTAAGGAATGTTTTTTTTTACACAAAAAATTACTTAAATAATAAATTAACTTAGTTTAATTTAATTTATGCGTGCAAAAATAATAAACGTTCTCAAATATACCGGTGTATTATTGTTTTTAAATATATTAAAAATTGAACTTTGTCATAAATTAGTACAAAATCAATTACGGAAAAATGTTTTGATAAATTTTATTATTTAGGTCTGGTATCACTATATTTTTTTAAATTATATAAAATCCAGCGCTTATGCATATACTGACATAAGACCAAAAAACATATTTATAAAACTAACATTGTATAAATATAGGCTATATTTGATTAGTACTTTTTGTATGCCTAGTATGTAATCATTCACTCTCCCCATTTATTTTTAATCTAGCTTTAGAGTATGCTATTAGGGTAAGGTGGCCATATTTATTAGTTGTGAAATAGGGACTTTCTAGAACATTTTGGGGGTTGTGTTGGATTCTGGGTAGTTTATACAAGACATAGACACTAAGCAATTACCGATGATTAATGAACGGTACAATATTATCTCAGGATCCCAATGAAATTGTTTGAACAACAGTGTAACTTTTAAAATGTATTTGTTTACATAGTAATTAAATGAGCAGGCCACTAAAGAACGTTCACTATGATAACCGAATAACTCCGAAGCAATGGGGAAGTTGATAAGTGGTGGGAGCAAAGAGATCAAAAGGTGAGGGAGGAAGTGTCAAAGTTTTTAATTGCCTAGTTAGTGTAGACGGCCTACGCACACACTAAGAATATTCTTCTAACAAAGCTTTGCAAAAATATTTGAAACTGTTGTTTCCACATTACATAATATATATAACGTTAATTTAATTGATTCATGGATTCAGAAAAATATGAGTAGAGCCCGGACATGTATTAAGACGAGGCGCTTAAAATATAAGTAGAGCCCGGACATGTATTAAGACGAGGTGCTTAAAATATGAGTAGAGCCCGGACATGTATTAAGATGAGGTGCTTAAAATATGAGTAGAGCCCGGACATGTATTAAGACGAGGTGCTTAAAATATGAGTAGAGCCCGGACAGGTAGTTAGATGCTATGGAATAAAACCACCTACTCACGTAATAAAAGAGATCTGATATGAAACGCAACCTGTATTTAAACTAGATTCTTTCACTTTCAGATGGCTATAATATGAATCCCAAAGCTCATGATCACGGTCGAGTCTGAGTGCGTCAAGAGTGAGTGGTAGCTTGACAGCAGCTGACAACATGTGTGCATCGTCCTAGCACTTAGCGGAGTGCCAGCAGTCAAACTTGACGCTTATTCTCTGTCATGGTTTTAACAGAAGAACCACAAGGGAAACGCTGGGTTTTAATAATTTAAATAAACAGTTTTAATGCTGTTTCATGAAGTTGTGAGGACCTGAGCTATTTTTAAAGGAAGACTAGCTCACGTCTGTCCTAAAGGCCATTGTTGGACACTCGAGGGTCACATTATTGAACTATAAGAAATGTTACTCGGCTAATCAAAATCATTTTGAATATATTACTTAAATATTCAAACAATCGGGTTCAATGACCATACTAAAATTATCAAATTGACTAATGGATCGTTAAAGTGATTGATAACTGCATATTATCGAGCAAAAAAGTTTTCCAAACTATTTATTGGTAACATTTCTATAGAATGAGGCCTCACTCGACTTTCTAGTCAAAGAATATGAAATCTACATAGATTTGGAGCTTTCGGTGTTTAGTTATAATTAAAACACATATTTTTTTACCTTCACACCATGATGAAAACTTTAAAACTAACCCTCTCCCAGTCTTATATTTATTTGTTTACCATAACACCTAATTAAGAATTGAGATATTATTCTTAATCAAAGAAAAATAGTATGCTATGTATCGATACATTTGTACACAAATCAGGGTTTCCATGGTGATGTAATACAAGAATGATAATGCATTAGTGATTATATGTTCAGAAAAATGTTTATTTGCATCGAACACTAAGTTTAAACACAAAGTTATTCACTTGTATACATGGCAAAGGGGCGATTAGAAAACGATGATTGATTGTGTGGTGTATTTGTGAGCATCAATTGCAAGAGTGTGCATAAGAGTATTAAGCAAGTAGGAGGGAAAGTGGAAAAATTTTAGAATAAAATTTTAAGAGAACAATATAAAAAATTGTTAGGAGAAAAATTAACTTTACAGGAGCATGAATGGAATGTTGAAATAAATGCTAATGAGATCAAAAATGCTTGGGACAGAATTAAAGAAGCCTTAGTTGTGTGCGTGAAATATATATTTAGAGTTGTGGTGTTGGGAAACTTAAAAGGGGATGCATGGTGGGATGAAAAGGAGAAATAAAATTTGAGAGAGAAGAAAGTAGCGTACAAACAAACGATTGCTGTGAACAGAATGTTAGAGATTGTGTGACATATACAAAGACACAAAGATTAAAGCAAAGAGAATAGTAAAGAAGGTTAAGTACCAATTGAGATTAAAAGAAGAATAAATAATAATGATTGATTTTTAAGAAAATAAGAAGTTTTTATGGAAGTGGATAAAGAGAACAAAACAAAGAGTGCAAGGAAATACTTAGATAGCATTCAAAATGAACGTAGCTAGATGATTTGGGATGAAAACAGTTTAAGAGAGCGATGGAGAAAGTATTTTGAGAAAGTTGTATGGCGAAAACGTAGAAAAAGTAGAGGAATACTGGAAAAATGTTATGATGAGTGAAAGAATTAATGAGGTTGAGGTGTTTAGAGCTATGAAAGTTTTAAAGAATAGTAAATTTGCGAATGTAGATGGGATCACAAGTTAAATGAATAAGTATGGGGGCATGATACTTTTTGGCAGAGTGTGTGAGTTGTTCAATGTGTGTAATGAGATTTCGGATGTTCCTAATGACTGGCCAGAGGCTGTGAGAGTGTATTAAAGAATTATATCCATACTAAATTGTTGATTATTTCAGGCAAAGTTTTTGGGAGGGTCTTAGTTGAAAGGGTGTGTAAAAAACCGCGGACATAATTTAGGGTGAGCAATATGTTTTCATGCCAAGTTGAAATTGAATATGACCAGCTAATTTCATTTTTTAAAAAGGATTGAGAAATGTATGGCTGTAAGAAATAAAGTTAACTGTGCATTTGTTGATCTGGAGAAAGTGTATAATCGGGTGAGTAGGAGTATGTTATGGAATGTTCTGAGAGTGTGATGTGGATGCTTGGTTAGTAAATGCAATTATAGTGATGTTTGATGGAAGTAATGCGTGCGTTAGGGTGTATGTAGCTTTGAGCCAAAGGTTTGGCGTTGAACAAAGTGTTAAATAAGGTTGTGTTATGTCTCCATAGTTGTATGTATTCATGGATAGGTGAATGAGGGATACTTGTTCAGACGCGGTTGGTGTATAAATGTACAATGTGAATGTGTGTTGCTATATGCAGATGATGCAGTAATAATGGCTTAGAATAATAAAGTTATTTTAAGAATGCATTAAATCGTTTACATTTGGTGACAGGTATCCAAAACTAGGGTGATAGTTTTTGATGAAGACGCATCAAGAAATTATTGTAAGCTTGTCTAAATTGGAAACTGTTAGAAAAAGTGAATGATTTTGTGTATCTGGGCTGAATGTTTTGAAAAATGGAAGTGTGGATGGTGAAATTGACAAACGGAAGAATTCATCTCGGAGAGTAGTTGGATATATGTGTACTATTGAAGAGTATTAAGTAGTATCGAAAGAGGCTAAGAGAAAATATATAAAATTGTGTTACACCAAAATTCTTTTAAGGATGTGGAGCGTGGGTTTGTCAGGGGAAATACAAAAGCAAGGTGAATGCGATTGGAATGAGAAGACTAATAAAAGTTTGTGGAAAAGCTCGTATGGACAGAGTCAGTAATGAGTGGCTTCTGAAGGCGTGCGGTTTGAAAGGTAATCCAATATGTCATTGTGAAAGAAGCGTCTTACATTGTTTTAGACATGTTGAGAGGATGAGTGTGTATGGCGTGACGAAGAAAATATATGATGGTGAATTTTGTGGATCAAAAGGAAGAGGTAAGCCATGTAAGACGTGGTTAAATATTGTAGACGAATGTGTATAGATGAAAAAAATTAATAGTTTCAAGAATAAAAGAGCACATTTGACTCGGTGTATGGATGTTGTTGAAGCGAAAGGAGCATTCAGGGATAGTGAAGTGTGGAGAACGCTAATGAGGTTGGATTAGGTATGATTATTTTTTTTAGATGTATGCACAGTTTCAAGCCTACTCCGCTAGGTAACGGCATGATTAGGTATGTATGTGCATGTAAGTTTATGGTTTAAGGTGCATAGACACAAAATAGTCATTAGCACGTTATCCCTAATAAATTATCGTTATTAGTACATATGCGTATTATTCGAAAAAGTGGTGAATCGCTGAGAAAATAAATGGTAAGGGACTCCGCACGGAATTTCTCACTCTATTGTTTAAATATGGAGATATTTACTCAAAACTCGTAATATATGTGAAACGAAATAATATACACTAGCAAACTCAAGCATAAATTACACTATATTTATGTAAAACATTTTTTGAGTCCCAGTTTTAAATTTTATAATTTTATTTTCAAAGAATTAATGCCCTCATTTGTATGTTAGGACCGATAAAAAAATATCAATATTTAGTCCACAAGGGTCAACACTTTGTATTAAAATTTCGACTTAAAGTTAAAATTTTCGACATTTTATTAGGTGTTGCACATCTTCATGTCATCGCATTGCTATTAAATTCCTCATTTATAATCATTTTGACCAATAAAAAATTTAAATAATGCTACTTAGACTTAAATGGAGATATATCATTATTGTACAAACATTTCTGCTACCACGTTTAAGGAAAAGTAACATTAACTTTTTGAGAGACTTACTTATATTTAATTATTATATGGCATTGGAAAATTATTGCGTTACAATTTGAGTAGTATCTCTTTACAACTAAAGAAAAATTGTATTAATATATTTACCAATATCTCAGAAATTGTTGGTTTTATAAAAATATATTTCATATAAAAGTTCTTTATTTTTAATAGTACTACAATTTTGTAATGATAAGTTATTTAGTATCTTAAATAGTTGCGGAGATACGGTAATTTCCAATTCTGTAAAGTACCCTAAAATTCATTTTCATGGGAAAATGAAAGTAGCCAGTTTATTTATNAAAGTAGCCAGTTTATTTATAATGTAATTCAACGCCTAGATAAGAATTTTAATCAAAATCGTTAGAGCCGATTTTGATAAAATCGATTTTTTCTATTTTCGCCATTTATTATACTACTATTAATTTTAAGTTTAAACAGACACACAGACAAACGGCATTTCAAAGACCACTTTTTAAGGTTCGGGGGGTCATGAGACGTTGACATCCATCAACATTTCACGTTAGATTTATTTTTTTTACGGTCGCAATAGTTTGGTTTACCTTTAGTGTTCGAAAAGTTAAAATATATATATATATATTTGCGTATAGCTTGAAAGTAATTGGTTTTATAAAAATATGTTTCAAGTAAAATATTTGTATTATAAATAGATCTACATATTTGTAACGACAAGTAATTTCCTATCTCAAAGAGTTATGGAGATATGATAAAAAAAAATTAATTTACCCCTCAGACCGGAGCCCTTAAAGTAATTTTGCCAAAATATTGAGCGTATCCATTTTGTTTGGAATATTAATAAATGTTTTGAAATGAAATTTTATCAAAATCGTTGGAGCCGATTTTGAGAAAATCTACTATTTCTCTTTTTGCCCTTCTGTAAACTACCCTTTATTTTAGGGTTACATATCCAATTCCAAAAACCCCTTGGGGCAACCCTATGAAAACCCTAGATACCAAGTTTTAGCCGGATGGGTAAAATAGTTTAGGCTCAAGTTGGAGGTACAGACAGACAAACAGACAGACAGACGGAAATTCAAAAACCACTTTTTCAGATTCGGTGGTTCATGAAACGTCGAGATTTATCAAAATCTTGAGTTCAATTTTTTTGACGATCACAATACTTTCTCTACCTGTAAGATACCGAGAAAGTAAAAATAAAAAGATAACTGCTATATCGTATGAGCCAGCAACTAAAATAATATGTAGACTATTATATTACTAAGCGTATATAGGTGCTTGGTTTGTTGATATTGGATAAAAAACTAATTAATTAATCAATTAATTTATATAGGTTTATATAGGAGTGTAAAATGCTAGTGGTGTAATTTCAGTACTTCACTCTGTCGGAATCTAATTACATTACACTCTGGCAGGACATGGTGATACTAAAATCTAGTGTAACATGGCGAAACTAAACTCTGGCAGGACATGATACTAAAATCTGGTGGAACATGGTGATACTAAAATCTGGTGGACATGGTGATACTAAGCTCTGGCAGGATATGGTGATACTAAAATCTGGTGGAACATGGTGATACTAAACTCTGGTGGAACATGGTGATACTAAACTCTAGTGGAACATGGTGATACTAATCTCTGTGGAACATGTTGATACTAAACTCTGGTGGAATATGGTGATACTAAACTCTAGTGGACATGGTGATACTAAACTCTGTTGGAACATGGTGATACTAAACTCTGGTGGAACATGGTGATACTAAACTCTAGTGGACATGATGATACTAAACTCTGGTGGAACATCGTGATACTAAACTCTGGTGGAACATGGTGATACTAAACTCTGGCAGGACATGGTGATACTAAACTCTGGTGGAACATGGTGATACTAAACTTTGTTGGGACATAACGATACCAAGTTCTGGTGGGACATGTCAATATTAAATTCTGGTGTGTCAAAATGATACTACTATCGTATCTGGAATGAGTGCGACTCTTCTCTCCACCCTAATGACTCGTGGTTCCAGACGGACTCCCGCAATATCGCAATCTGGACTGGTCCGCACAGAAAGATGTCAAGGGCTCCTTGTTCACTGAAAACGAGATAGTGTTTGCGCCAAAAACCCAGGCTGTAAATAGCACCCATGCGGGGGGGTTTGGTATAGCCGGATACTTATTCAGTAGGGGCAATGGATGCAGTCTGCAGGACACTGTCAATACATTTATTCTTGAGGGAGGGTTTCTAAGGTTGGTGGCTCGTGGGAAATCCCACAACAATATAATATAGTAGATATTTTAGTATTTAATACCTTTTGAAACTATTTAGAGCCGTTTTCCTTAACAACATTAGGGTTTAAGCAAACACGTATTTTCTGATGATATAGAATAGTGTTGTTTGCACTTATTTATACCCTGAAATTTTACTAATTTACATTTGGAGTAATTTTTATAAAAATAAATAGAAATTTTTGCGGTACTACAATGATGACACTTTACTATATCGTATGGTCTAGTTTATAGGTATTGATAATATGTCAAAAGTTACAACCTCATATCACATGACTTGACTTTAAAAAATATATTAACGTAGGTCTAGCTATGTTTTTTCGTAATAAAATTGGGCAATATTAGCTTGCAAGGATGTTTCATGTGCATTGTAATGATAGATAGTTTGCAAACAATGGGACGTATTTGAAAATAACAAATGTGAGATTTGTCCCTGTTTACTCTTGTCTTAGCCAACCCCTCATGCCCTCACTAAGATTATTATTACATAGACCAAACAGCAAGTTTTTATCAATCATTCGTAAAGATGGGCATGCGGACAAAATGTCTGACTCATCTCTTCTGGTTTGCCGCTAACAGGTAGATCCAATTTTAAATTCGGGTTTAGTTGTCCTCAAGGTCGTTCTATTCATGGATACATACTTACCCTTCACGTAAATGCAGACACATATCCTCTTAAATCAACCTAATTCGTACCTATTCCGTTTGTGTAACTGATTGTGGATAGCCTGGACTGTTAATTAGACCCGGATCTGAAAAGTCTTAAAGCTCTTGTGTCATCTGTTTGGTAACAGACTATACTTAGCCAAATCTGTCATGGGCCTGGAGTGGGTGTTGTAAAGTGCGTACCAACATAACACACCTTCTCGTCAAAACTATATTTTCACCAGAGTTGGCAACTGATCATTTTTCTTGTTTGAATGTAACCTAATTATGGACGTAGCAGTTATTTTTTTAGGTAGGTTGATGATACGAAAAATAAATTTTGCGTCAGAGATATTAAAGCCTCTCTCTATCGCTCTCTCTCTCTCTTTAATGGAAGAAATAAACTAACAGAAATATACATTTATCAGTTAGTAAACCGAATTTGTCTTTTACAGATTTATTAAATAGTATATTTAATACTACCCGTGGATACTAGCCTAACAGATAGATTTAAAATATATTGAATCCTTAAAAATCTTTAAATTTAATATCCGATTTTTCTTCTTATTTTTTACGCTCTTCGAAGCTATACGCATACTTATAACGATAATAAGCTAGGGAAAATAAAGATATAATTTTGAGTAAATGTACCCAAATTTGCGTATATGGAGAGTCGGGAGTCATTTATTAAAAGCCATCTTCAAAACACCCAGCCGGGAATCGAGCCCCGACTTCATCATCACCGAAAAACCAGAATTTATGATCCTTACACCTCATTTACGTGTCCACCAACGCGGGTTTCAGGTGAGCTATATATTCTACTTCGAGCTTTTACATGGGTCAAAGTTCTTATTAAATTTTATTTGGGATTCTTAGAAACAATATTCAATCTAATTAAGAGTGCCACCTACTTGAAGGAACACCTCAAATTATGATTCATTTATGAAGCTTCAAAACCACTGAAGCAATTCTTTAATTTCTTAAAATTACTAAACTTATATGGGGAAGATTTATTATTTTAATCTTAGAGCCTCGGCCTTTTTGATAAAACCTCGTTAAAATTGAATCAGTTAGACATGTGCATAGCTTCATATAAAACTATATAATCAAAAGTTGTCAGTACTAGAGGAACATGCTTATATATTTTGCCTCCACTTTTAAATGAGCCATAGTTATAAATTAGCAAACCACTTTGCGAGATTTCTGAATATCTGCAATTCGTTTCAAAGCTCCATGGGCTCCTTAATATGTGGCCAACAATGTGCCCAAGATGATAACTTAGCCACTAAGATTATATTCATAGCTGTGCTAAAATGGTGGATGCCAAGCTACAAATTGATGTATCCATGGTTCGATTGTAACAAGTGTGAAATGGCAAGTAAAATACAATTTATAATTGTTTCTTATGTTAACAATGTATTAAACTACTAGGATTATGTTGGTTATTTTAAGTTGGATTTAAATTACTGGTGTAAGCTAAGATGTATGCTATTTTGGATTCAAAGATACATATAATTCGCGTATTCAAAAATGCAAATCCTTAGGTTATTCTAGGATTCAAGAAAAATCAAATTTGGGATTGGGAAAAAAAATCTAATTGTGAGCTGATTTTTAGAGCTATTACAATTGTTATTAGTGGTTTAAGCCCAACAATAATATAGGACAAATCTAACAATCAGACCTCAGACCATGAATCTAACACTTAACTGAATGTCCATTAATATAAAAGCATAAATTGTTATAATTTAATTTTTATTTCTATTTACTATAGTGACTTAAGAATGTGTGTGAACAAAATCAGAGCTGAAGAAAAATAAATGGTAGGATACAATCGCACAAATTTTCTCATATTCAGTATTATGGCTTCGAAGATAATTTACCTAAAAAAGGTTTTGTGTAAACCACCATTAAGTATGTATTTCTTAGAAAAACAAACACATCATCTTGTTAATCACAATAATAAATATTTATATCTAAATTTTAAAACAAATTGTGTAAATATGTTTAGCAAAATTTAAGTTTTCAAAAATTAATTATTTGTAAACCACCCTAAGATTATTTGTTATTTTTAAAATAAAAATGCAATTCTTATTTATAATGAAAAACTATTCCCAGATCCCCATTTTGAAATCAATTTTCAAGGTCAATTTCCAAAAATTTCAAATTTTTAATATATTGAAGTAAGTAAACTACCCTTAAATTAATTTACTTTGGATGAATAAAAAACATCATCATTAATAATGTAAAATAGTCCTCCAATATCGATTTTAAACAACTCGATAAAGCCATGATTTTAAATTGTCACATTAAAAAAGTCATTAGGAAACTACCCAAAACTGAATTCCTCCCCCAAAACCACTATACAGCTTTATTTGTAATGTTCATGTCAAACACTCCCCAAATATAGGCTTAACTTTTAAAAAATTCGTTAAAGCCATTTTTAAAATAAATCGAACTTTCAAAAATCACTTATTAGCAAACGAACCTTTATCAAATTGTTACTTGAATTCAGGTAAGAAGTGTTATTTCTCATTTTAAACACTACCAAGATACTCTCTTGGACCCAAATCCTTAGAACAATTTGTAAAAAATGTCAAGTTTTTGAAAAATCAATCAGGGAACTACCAATAAATTATTTGTCATCCCCAAAAAAAGTGAACAGTGTTATGCATTATGTAAAACACTCCCAATATACCCATTTGGAATAGTAATAATACTTAGCCCCGTGTCTGACTACCCGTTGGGGCTAAACGCTAAAAATAATTTGGGACCAAATCGTTAGAACCATTTGTAAAATATTTCAAGTTTTTGAAAAATCATAAATGAGTTTTCACCCTAAAAACAATCTTACATTGTTATATACCATAGCACACAATTTCCAGATATACATTTCGATCAAAAATGTCCTATCAGTAGGCTACCCTTCAACGAATTTTTTCCCAACACAGTGCTATTTTTTATGTCAATCAAATCCTGGATATGCATTTTAAATAAAACCGTTAAAGTAATTTTAGAAAAATGTGCAAGTAAAAAAAAATTACTCCTTGGTAAACTACCCTTAATTGAAGATATAGGATTGAAAAAAGAGTTTGGTTTTATAAATCTATAGTATCTAAATATCAAGTTTGAACAAAATCCATCAAACCGTTTTGAATCCGTATGCAGGGACAGACAGACTGACAGACAGACATGGAAACAGACAGGATTGTAAAATTAACTTTTTTTTGTTCATGTTCACATAAAACGTAAAAATCCGTTATAATCTTGAGATCAATTTATTTTAACGGTCACACTACTTTTTCTTAATATGCGAAAGTAAAAATCCTACCAATATTGAAAATGTTAATAACATTTTAAAATTAATTTTTACAGAAATTTGGATTCAAGAAAAAAAATTGTTTCAACACGTCTTTATTAATATAATTACTATTATTAATAAATTAATAATGTTACTATCCGACAATAGTACATTATTTGCTGTTTCTCATTGACTTACACAACATATCAATATACATATTACTCCTATACTAGTCATCAAATATAAATCTAACACGACCAGGATGTTATGTAATACGCAATACTTTACCTGTAGCGACATAACTATTTAAGAAAAATCATCTTGACTACACCCGACTGCAAGTCGAACACCAATCTCCCTGTCAATTGTGTCCCAGTCTATTTATAAAGTGAACCTCCATTCTACCGAAGTATTTATAATCAAACGAATGTGATTGGTGGGTTTTTTTTCAATATACGCTAATTATTTACCCCTTTAATATAAACTCACTCACTAGATTTAAACAAAAAAGTATCTACAAAAACATTAGAGACCAAATAGTTTTTTAAAAGCTTCAATAACCAAAATAATAGATCCAGAATCACTAACATTTAGAGATGAACATTTTTCGATAAACTTTCAATCGGAATATTCTCTGCAGTGGTGGCTTGCGACCTACTAGGTATGTGAGAGGGTTTTGTTGGGGGAGGTGGTATCCACAGCCTATTACATATAATATAAATTACTCTCCATTACTAAAGTTGCCCAGTTCCTGAATCGGGAGATGCATACCTATTACATGAACTGGCCTTTCCTCCTGACCATTTCATGAACTAGGCCAAAAATAGTCCAGTTCATAAATTATTGTGCAGCGCTTGAGCTGCCCAGTTCATTAACTGGCTATTTCATGAACTGAAAAGCTACAATCATTACCTGATTCATGAATTGGATGAGATTTTCCCTTGTCCGTGAAATGTACAAGCGAAGAACAGGTTTTGTCCTTAAGTTCATTTAACTTTTAATCGTTTTAGAATGGAAGGTTAGGTTAAGCTAGGTTGGGTTAATTTAATATAATATTTTATCATGAATTTCAATTGAGCTTGTAGTTGATAGTACAATAAGTTCCATTTCATGTAACTTGAAAAATGTAATGCAATTTTTGCCCAATTCTTGAAATGGCCAATCTAAGAAGTAATTTCATGTAATGAGCGGAAATTTGATCGTTCCATGAAATGGGCAGTTTCCTTGTTGGGATGTAACATAGAGGCCAATATCAACCCATCAAAGAGTGAGTTTGGAGACGAGTGGGAGAGGGAATGGGGTTAATTTGTAAGCAAATGCTCTAACTCAACAACCTTAAAACTATTTCAGATATCCTATGTAATGAAAATAAAATCCAAACAATGACCATAAGAGATGAACATCGGTAAAATTTTCAGATCGTTAAATCACAGAAGATGTGGCTATATTCGTTAAGACAGTGATAATATTGTAGACCGAGCGTTAGTGACACATTCAACCACCAAGCGTTGTAGTCGATACGTCAATATGAGAAAATAGATGGAATCGCTGCTATTGCTTTGTCGGAACGCGTTTAAATAGCTGGAATTTTTTCCTATAAAATAATTTTAAAATTTTCCGAAATCGTCAGGCTTTTTGTTTCACATCTCTTGTAATATTTCGAAACCAACCCATCTTTAATATTAAGCAGTCAGATATAGATATACAAACATTTCCTAAACGTTTCCATTCAAAACCCGTATAACAAACATTTAAATAATGTAAATCAGGTCAATCTGGTCAATCATATATCGCGTAAGAAACTACATCGTTATTAAAAGTTGATCTTTGTTTGAGTCTTCTAAATTTGCAAATAAATCAAATACGTTCAAATAATATTTTAATATGACCAAAATTGCTTTTACCGGTCATAATCTGTAATGTTATAGGAGAATGAAATAGTTACAAATGTAAATCTGCAATTTATTTACTTTGGTAATTTGATAAAATAATGAATTTAAGGAATAAATATGATATCTATAAACCAAAAAAAATCAATAGTAGAGTGTAAATCCAATAGGTTATCGTGGTTTGATCACAGTCGGGTGTATTTAGGGTGGCTTTTTCTTAATGGTTTCCCAACTCTCTATCCACTCAAATTCAGGCACACGTCTTTTAAATTCAATCTTCCTCAATCCTAGCCTAATAGCGTAATTATTACATACGCGTATAACCTGTATGGGTATTAAGATGAGGTGCTAAATCAAAGTCCTTGGCTCCAGGTTACAGCAATGGAAATTAGTTGTGAGCAGGAACTAAAATTGCATTGTATCGACGACGCAATGAAGTGTATTCCAAGTATCTCATAATTGAGGATAGTATGAGGAAGATATTAGTGGCCTTGTGAAAGAATAAGGCATTGAACACAATCATAATAAATGGCATATATCTAGTGATGCATTTTAAATTAAATTTGAAAGTAGTTCTGCTAGTAGTGGAAATAAATATCATTTAGTTCCTCT
This sequence comes from Timema bartmani, assembly GCA_902151455.1. Lineage (NCBI taxonomy): Eukaryota > Metazoa > Arthropoda > Insecta > Phasmatodea > Timematidae > Timema > Timema bartmani. Next base: position 38,930 of record CABFWB010004714.1, on the reverse strand, counting down.
AATTCATGCCATTGGCTTGAAAGAAACTTGTGAGAATATGTCAATGTTTCTAAGAGTAGTAAAGTACCAAAACTACTCTTGGCATGTCTGTAGTTATCTCGAGGTTATTGGGATACCTACAGGTTTACATATAGGTTTTAAATATTGCTATTCAATAATGTTTGTGAAACATTCAAGCAACAGAAAAGCATTAGATTGTGTAATAATGGGAAGAGAGAATCGAATATTTACCCGGAAAAATAATGTAAATATGTTCTAATGGTTGAACTAGATAATGTCCTTTTTTCACCTTTACCTATACACCTTGGTTTAATAAATAATTTTATTAAGGCCTAATATAAAATAGGAAGTGGATTCATCCATCTAGCAGAAGTTTTTTCCCAAAATAAAGGCTGGTTCACACAGAAAGTTAAACTAAGCCAAGCTATGCTGTGCCGTGAGAGGGTTTCATGAGTTTGATTTCACATTCATTGATAAGCTAAGCTAAGCTATGGTTTTTCTTTCCCTCCTGAATTAACAGTAGTTTCTTTCTGGTTTGCTCCAGTGAAGTTAAGTAATGGCATCCTCCTAAATGTCTTGTTTGAGCTCAGATTATACTACTGAAGTAGAGGAGCTGCTGCTATTAGCAGCTGTTTTGGAAGAGGAATAAAATGTAGGAGGTGGAGGTTAGACTTGTTTAATTTACGGTTCCGTTCTAATATAAAAAAACACTTATTAAATATAAAACTTTAATAGAGTATTACTTAAATACACATGAAACAAACTGAAAACAAAACTTCAACACTTATTTGTTTATTTTCAATAATCCAGAACTGCATCTGTTTAACACGTAGCCCAAGCCGCGTCTATACGCATGCACAACGTAAGATGGCTTTAGATGTTTGAGATGGGAAAATTTTCCCAGTCAGCAATCGGAAAAATCATAGCACGGCTTGTCAATGCATAGCCTAGATTAGATTGGCTTAACTTATCTTAGCTTTCTGCGTGAACCAACACGTTTAAATATATGGTACGTAATTTCTCTAAGCAGTTATCAGAGCAAATCTTAGCTTAGCTTAGCTTGGCTTTCAGTATGAGCCGGCTAACATGTACTGAACTCACGGTTTATCTCACGTTTAAAGAAGCTGTGCATGGATTTATTGTATTCATAAAGATTGTGAAATTTACTACAATTCTTTAAATACATGGAATTACAATTATATTTGGAAAATCATTTTCTATATTCACATTTTTTTTCTGATAATTTGGGAGCTCTGAGGAATGAGAAAGGGAATCGCTTTCATCAGGACGTATATCCACGATGGAAAAGCTTTAACACTGGAATACCTCCATGATGGGAGGTTATATTTCTTAAAAAGAAATTCAAAACGTGTTATTAAAAAACAAAATGCGTGGCAATAATTTAGAATGTTCAGTACACATTACCTTGCATAATAGTATAAATTGATAAAATTGTTGGATTTTAACATGAAAAAAAATTCTTGATAAGATTACATATTATATGTATGGTACCGAAAATTCTTAGTTATTAAAAATATATATATATTTTAGTTTATCTTTTGATGTAAACGTTACAGAAAAAAATTAATAGCATTTTTGGACTCAACACATCAATTTCCTTTATAATCAGCCACGTATGGTCTGGAGGTATGACCTTTATTTAAATTATTATTGCTATTTAATACATCTTTTAGCTTAAATATTAAAGTGGAGTAGGGGAGAGAGGAATTTAAAAATTCTAAACCTAGATTTTAATGATTATTTTAATTACTTTCCTTACACCCGCGTCTTATTGCCCGTCCAAGCTAGCCGCATTATATTACATTATTTGGGTAGTAATAAGAAATGTATAATTCAGAGAACATGTACCCGCATTTGCGTAACCTCCATGTACGCTGTAAATCTAGACTATACGAGCCTGACATCTTAACCCATGGGCCCACTGATGCAGATAATTTAGCTTTGATTTTATTTTGAATAATTTCTAGAACTGGATGACATCTTTGACTCGGTAGGTCGGGGTTCAATCATGTTGAGCGTGTTTTTTACCACATTTGTATTTCATTCTCTCTCCAGACGAGAGTTGATGCAATTCATTAAAAAAAATTGTCTTCAGTTAGGTTAAATAGGTAAGCAATTAATAACAAGTTTTGGCATTTTTCCCCTTAGGCTAGATGGTTAAAATATTTGAAAGATAGTATTAACTACTGGCACTAAGGTGTAGTAATACAGTAGTTCTAAAAACTATAAAACTATAAAGCACAAGTACTTTCATTTTTAAATTACGTACTTTTCCTTAAAAGTATTTAAGCTCTCAATTACCAGCCTTGGTAGCTTCATGGCATAAGGCGTCACTCTCGCCATAGACTGGACTAATTATGATGGAGCGATCGAAGTGCAAATCTTGGTGTACTGAGATTGGTCTAAATGGTTTTCCACTCTTTCTCCACGCAAATGCGGTTAAATTAATCCTTTCTAATCCCTAACACACTAGAATAGACGCATGTGTATCTGAATATATTTAGTGGTTAGTAAATAAACAGAATATTATTACATTTTCATTATCCAAATCTTCATTATTGTGATTTGTTCAATATCTTCTAGAATATATACAATTTTTGCCCTGCCTTTAAAGTAGGAGCATGATACTTCAAATTTGTATTCCTTTTGTTATTATAATAAATTTGTATCCATATAGGTGTTAAAAAATGTTTTAATGTGTAAAACAAAACATTCCATAATTTGTTCAAAAATAAATGACAGTTCGACATTATAATATATCGTTAAAAATTGACCCAGGCGAGAAAAAAAATTATATCTTTTCTTAAAAGGCCTTTTACTGTGGTTATGAATCAAATAATCTGGAGGTAGAAATATTTTTAGAATATCCACGATAATTAAAGTATATAAATAAAAAAACTACTTACAGTAATAATTATTTCTCCAAATTTCTGGTGTAGGACTCTAAGAGTATATCTATCTATACACAACGTCTGGCGGACACGCTCACTGGTCGCTGGAACACTGGTCGAGAGGGGGCCTTGGCGTCTCCAAACCTCTCCCTACCCCCCTCCCCCAAACTACACCTACACCCTGGGCTAAAAATTACCATCGCATCCCCACCATTTCTTGTTTCAGCAGCAGAACCCAGCAATCGACCAGAGGAGGAGGGGGGGCTATTTATTTTGGCATGCAATAAACCCAACTCTGAATGGTATTTAGGACCTCGTAAAAAACACTATACCGATCTTCATTTAAATGGTTGATGGTGTATGACATGTACAGACAGAGCTCTACCCGCGTCCTCCCCCTGCCTACCATCTCACCATCACCCTCAATCATATATTCGTTCCCTTTTTGTTTTTAACTCCATTGTAAGGAAAATGTACTCCATTTTAGGTGGTAAGAAACGGAGGCTGGAGGTAATTTCTTTAATGTTTTCAAGAATATAGGAAAATGAAGTGGATTTTTCAAACATGTCCTACTACCCGTCCACGGTTATTTAAAATGATAGGCTATGAATGAGGTAGTTGGAATTTTAGAGGAAATATACCAATATTTGCATGGAAGTAAGTGGGAAACTATTCAGGAAAAAAAACCTGCGGTAAAATCTGCCGCTATTCGAATACCAAACTCCAAACCAGATGTTACGAGTTCAACATTCAGTAAGTGTTCAGATAAATAATGTATATATTAATTAATTTGTACTAACTTATTAATAAATAATTACTTCTTTGAGGAGTTTTTAAATAATTTTTAATTTCTTATCTTATAAAAATATAGCCATCAGGCTATGAATTCTATACGAGGAGTTGTCAAATACTGTACATTTTTGGATGTTATAATTTTCAAGAAGTGTTTTTAACTTAAAAATTATTTGGCTGTAAATAGAGTAACATAAGAAAAATTCCATTATCAAACGAATAGTGTGACAGATGGTGAACCGAAGGAAATAATTTCATTCTTTCAGGACAAATTGAAGATTTTGTTTGTTTGAGATCCTTTTTAGGACAAATATTGTGTAGATAATAAAAATTCACTCTTCTCATACTGCCTAGATCGACTTATTTATATTAAACCACTGAAGAGTATTATATATGATAATATATGATAATTAATATAGTATGTGTTATATAAAAATACATGTATTACAGTCACGGGCGTAGAGATATGATGTTAAGACTTAAGTTAAGCTCAATCTTACTATGCTACGTTAAAGTAATCATAGCTTAACCGTTCTTAAATTCTAGCAATTGGTTAAAGCTTGCGTTCAATTTTATAATATAATTTTGATGAGGTCTTCGAGCTACGGACGGGTGCCTTTCATTAGTTCTTTTCGTTAAGTTTTTCGTAGCAGCAGATGTGCTACAAAGTTTTTATTGGCTTAATTTGAACCAATAGATTGATTGTAAGTTAGCTATTACAACTTCTATGGACACGGAGGTGTTATGAAAACAAATTAGAGTAGAGTTCTCATGTTCATATCTATGCTGTTGCTTATAAGACATTTTATTCATTAATCATAGTTCGTTTTTCTATTTAATAAAAGGTTGGTATAATCTCTTTATTTTAAACATGCTGTACTTTAACGCTATTTTTTAAGCTTCAAAATCATTTAATATCCAAACAGTAGAGTCAAAGCCAATTTTTAAATAAAAAAATATTAATAAAAAAAATTAAAACTTAAAATATACTACACAAATAAAAATTGAAAAAAATGTTATAACAGGATGAGCAGTCTCCCACACAAGTCCCAGGGGGCTCTAGAGGGAAGGCATGTATAGATTAAACACAATTTAAAATTCAAATAAAAACCTCCCTTAGTAATAGAGGGGGGGAGTGAAGAAAAAACGCGTCCCTTATGGGCCATTCAGGTCTACACATAATAACTAATAAAACGATACCAGCACAGGTACAATTTGTATATAATAACTATTTACGACAAAAAATGGCCCTTTAAATTCACGAGGTTAAACCAGTGAAAATAAATAGTGCCTACGTATATTTAAAAGTAAAGAAGAACCTGGAGGGATGAACCAAAATAAATAGAATAAAAGACTCCACCAAGAATTAAAAGCCCCTAACGCCACGTCGTACGGTGACTTTGGGCATGGGTTATGGCTTTACAAACCCCACTATAAAAACTTGCCGTAAAGAACATTGGAATCTCCGCTATTGAATACATTTAACCATTTTAGAGAATTAATAAAATTGACATAAAATCATCTCAGAGGAAAACTAGCAGTAATAATTTCATTAAAAAACCAATTTAGTAAGATTAAAAAAATTGATGTAGATGGAATTAAACACTGATAAATAGCGTAAAGTATTCATGCTCTACCGAATGCGTCAAATAGCCACAAATTCAATGTAATGGAATTTATAACTATAAGCTAGCTAAACCGTGAGTATTTATTAGTGAAACACCTGTTTAATCCCAGGTGGTCAAAATTAAAACCTATAGAAGCCATAAATAACCTTTAATTTTTTCCAAAATAGAAACATGTAACCTCACTCAAATAATAATTACTCCCATAAAACAATATTGTGTAGTGTTTTTAAGTTAATTTGAACGTTAAATATACTAACTGAAACGAACGAACGAGGAATTTTACGAGGACTCCAGCCAAACATTCTAAAATCAAAAGTAGTGGTCGCTATCTCTTGAACTTATGTTAAGCCCTAACGAATAGAATAACGTGAAATTATAAGATTGGGCTTTATTATTTAACCCTAAGAAATAAAAACATTGTTATTTTAAACAGTAGGGGCCTCTACCCCAGCTAATGTTAGAAAATTGGATGCTCCTAGAAGCTATTTGTAGTGTTCTTTGTTTGTAGAATGTTTGAAAATAGTTCTAGTCTTTTAAAAACAACAATTTAAAATAGTGCTCCTCCCAAAAACTTTTGTAATTTGGATAATCCTAGACGCTATTTGAAATAGTCCTCCATCAAATTTTAAAATTTCTATGCTTATTGAATCTATTTTAAAATGAGCTTACCAGAATTTTTGTATAAATATATTTTCCTAGAATCTATTTTTAGTGGTCCTCACCCAGAATTATTTTTAAATTGGTAATGCCCTAGAATTAGATGCCTCTAAAAACTATTTGGAATGGTTTTCCACCTGCAAATTTTGTTAAAATTGAATGCCTTTACTATTTGGAATGATCTTTAACTCTTTTTTTTTTTTTGCTAGAGGCCTTAAGAAGCTATTGAAAGTGCTCTTCTACCAACACATTTTTAAAAATTGAATTCTCTTAGAAGGTAATTGAAGTGCTCCTCACTTGGATCTTTTATAAAAACATAATAGGCTCATGCATATACACCATAAGCTATTCGGAGTGGCCCCCTACGGGTTTTTTATAAATCGTATATTTCTAGGAGCCATTTAGAATAATATTCGCCTGGAAATTTGTCGAAAATTAAATGGCTTAAGAAGTTATTCAGAGTTATCCTTCCCTGGCAAATTTTTGGAACAATTCTGTTTTTAAGTTTCATATAAAAACAACTTCGGAAGATATCGGAGGGGATGGGTAGGATGGAATCCCGTAAACCTTCCTCCTTACGTCCATGATTACAAAAATTATAACAATTGTATAATACTATATAAAATAACATTTTAAAATAATAAAATACTCTATATTATAATTTCTATAAATTCCTTCATATTTATATCCGACACCTTAACTCAGTTTGTAGGGTGTCTGCCTGTTAAATTAAGGGTCATGGGCTCAATTCCCGGCACAGTTGAAGAATTTATCATTGGTGGAGTGTGAGTTTTCCCTTTCACAGTGATGAAAGGCGGGTGTAGTGTCTGTTCTAGATTGAATTTATTTTATAAGTAGTGTGCTGATATAATCAGTCAGTTTAAAAGGTACACGTTAATTACCTCATGTCTATATTATTCATATGATTTAAAAAATAAAAATAAATTAGGCATGTGAGCTTGATAACTTTTTACCATGCACTTTTTTTTATATTTTTTCAGATTTTACTCACTTCATACAATTTCTAAATGATTTGTTTTGCCTTCAACACGACTATAGCTCTTTTTTGCAATATTTCCTTCACCTCGCAATTAGATCTGAAATAGAAGTGTTCAAATTGTTGCAATAACAGAAGAAAATCAATACAGTTAAAATGACATGAAGAAAATTATTTATAGACACTAGACTTATGGATCTGTAACAATGAGTTACATTTGAACTCGCCCCCATGCTAAACTTCATACTTAAATCGCCGCAGATTCATACTACCCGCTCCAAATAATATTCAATAATATTCTAAACCCTACAATAGTACACTTCACCATTGTAGTTCCTGTAAATTGAGACAACATAATAGACAATTCTAATCAATAAAATCAATTCTATTAAACAGTGAAATACGTTGGAATCTGTACTCACCAAATCTATCTTGTGTAGACAACGACGAGCAACACCGGGTAGTAACAGAGACTCCTTCACCGAAGTCAACCCCGACTAAATCAAATAGACACT
>CABFWB010004714.1:12452-30756 GCA_902151455.1 Timema bartmani | reverse complement strand
TTATGTATTCTTTTCAACACTGTGGGTTGTTTGTCTCATAAAGACTAGCCCATTTGATTGTTTGATATATATAAAACATTAGAGAAGTTCTCTCTAATGAACTGCGCTAAATAACTGTTTATTTCTAATATGATTTTCCACTGAACTCAGTACGATTATTGAGACCATGTAATTAATTGAACTCTAATTGTTTTTTGCTTTGAATAAACCATTTATGGTATTGTTATTTAAATCTTGCATTTCATGTCCTTTGTATAAACTATGTAGCCTACTAAACTCCCTCTACCTTTAAGTTATCGATGGTCGTAAGGAAAGGTTGGAGAGAGGGGTGTAACAGATCATTTTAACATAGGTACCCGAATCTACGCAATCAGATTTAACCGTGTCAGTAAACATTTGAACAATCTAGAGAGAGGAAAAAAAATTAAAATGTTCCTATTATTTTACTATTTTACTTGTATTGATACTATTCCATGATTTCGAGTTTTTAAAACTAACATCAAATGATGGTTTGATTACACATGAGACACTTTTCCTTCAATATAATCCTAAGCAATTAAACATTGAAATACACATTTTGAGTAATGGCTTTAAATATCATATTTTTACATTTTAATACTTACAATTAGAGTTAATAAATATGTTATTCAATGCACTAAACACCCTAAGCTATTATAGGTTCAAATTTGTTTTATAGGTGCACAAAGTCCAAAACTACACATAGTCAGTCTTACAATATTAATATGAACCTGCTGGTATAATAACTTTAAAAAAACTAGACCAAATAATTGTGTAGTGTTTTGAGCTATTAATTTTATTGATAAAAAACACTTAAATTAAATAGGGGTGGATATTTAATATATAATAATCACCATAATTGTGAGTTACAAACAACAAGCATTTCAAAATTCTTGGTTTAGTATCTTAGAATTATGCTTACAAAAGGTATTCTCCATCAATTTGAATATATAATATTAAATTAGTTGATAAACGACAACCAGATATGGGAATCGAATCTGGGATCTTTGGACGTACTACAAGTGAGCTATCAAGGAATTGTCCCATCTTCAGGATCATTCTTCACTCCTAATGTAAGGTGCGAGTCTGTAATGGATGTGTGGAATCATAGCCTATCAAATGAATTAACATTAAAAATGTAGCCATTGTGACTGTAGAGTATTGAACAAATATGCATATATCAAATAAACATCACACACAAAGAGGAAATTATTATTAGCATGGTCATAGTCAATTTCAAATAATGTTAAACTTGTTGAAAAATGACGAATGAACACAGGAATCAAAGATTCTGAATTTTCCAGATTATTTAATGTTAATTGAAATAGGCCACCTTGCCATAGCCTTGCTAACCTTTGTGCACCTTTGAGCACAATGTGTGCGATATTTAAATTGAATTTACAGATTTAAAAAAATCAATGTTTAAATCGCATAAAAATGTCACGAAAAGAAAGTATGGAGTTTTAGAGACAAACATGATAAAAGGATTTGTTAAGATAGTATAATCAAGATAGATAGACCCGCTTTCATAGTTGCATGGTTTAAGGCATCCCTCACGATAGACAAGATTGTTGATGAATGCTAATAAGGGTTCGATCTCAGGTGGGTGTACTGAATGTTTTACCTACAATATTTTCCACCCCCCTCCCCACCCCCCCACACACACAAAACTGCAGGTGCACTTTTGCTAAATTCAACCTTGCTCATCTGTGACACATTTGTGAGGATAGTACATATGCGTGTGACCTGAAAATGGTAGTAATATGTGGGTCTATAAATTTAAAAAAAATAGATTCAATGAACGATTCATTGTTATCATAATATCCAAATTTGAGAATCTATGCAATATGTAGTATCAACAAGGAACAAATCTTAAAGTACATCCATAATCTTTGTTTAATGAATTTTGTATCGTATGCAGAGATGATCTTTATGAATTCTATCAAGACCTCTTGACCAAGATAAACCTAAAAAATCAGTTTGTAGCCATATAATAGGTGGCTTTGGTTGACATGAAGAAATAATCCAACATGAGCAATATTGGAAATGTCAAATGAGTAAACAAAATATAATTTAGAATTTTTTTTGCTTGTTTGGATTTAATGTTTGATGTGCCTAATTTTCCCCATTTCATCGTCAAATTCTCTTACTATCTAATTTGTATTCACTTAAATCACTAATAAAAAGTTTCATTGTCTAATTGTTCATCATATTTTATTCTAATCTGACAACTCCAATTACTATCACAACCTGCTAGAAGTGCACAAAGAGCCACGAATACAAAGTTACTATAAGCATCATTATCAAGCGTTTCCAGCCTGTGATCGGGTCAGTTTTGTAAAACGCCACCATGTTGGTCTATCCTTTGCACTAAAGCTTTCCAGACAAATCTACTATGAGTGGTTTTTCCTAAATGGCTTCCAACTCTCCTTACACGCAAATACAGGTAGATTACCTCTGAAATGCTTCTTTACTTATCCCTAACTCATTAAAGTATTTATCATAATGTTTATAGACTGTACAGGCAGAAAGGTGCGATGACTAAAAAAAAAAATTACCTATCCCAATGCTTCTCTTCACATATCAATAATTAAAATGGTTACGAATGAATGCTTGTCGTATGAAATGGCCTTGTTCATGGATAGGAGCAGTATTTGCTTGGATCTCTTGCTGAACCCAAGGAAACTCGTCTTCAGGCAATTCATCATTGTAGCGTCTGGATATGTTGTATAGCACAGTTGTTGCCAAGATAATTGATAATGAATTATTCAGGGACTTTCTAAATTCGCATGCTGATATGTACTTTGTTGTAACTCGTCTCAGCCATGGATTGTGGATTGCCTAGAGATGTGAAGAGGAATGGAAGACATGGGTACCCGTTGTCTCCCAAGACCAAACCTTGATGCATCCGTCCCTCCTCAAAATCCCTTCGAAGTCCACTGGCTTCTAAAATAGTAGCATCATGGAAACTTCCACCTCTTCTGCAGCTTACATCCACAATTTCCATGTTCGCACCAGCAGCCACCTGAAAATAGACAAGAATAAATATAATAACTATGGTGTAGACTAAAAGATATATAAATTTTTAAGTAAATTATATATTTTTTAATAATTCAGCCTTTCAGTTGATTATTTTGAAACTCTAAGCTTAATAAAGTAGGTACCCACCTCACTGACTGTACGGTCTAATGCACTACTATCGCAGTAGACTAAGACTGCCGATGACAGGGTTCAATTCCAATCAGGTGCAATGAGAGTGGTTTTCCCTCAATGGTTTCCCCCTATTTCTACACAAATGCGGGTGCACTTCATCTAACCACTCACCTATCATCCCTTACCCAGTAGCGATTAGTACCATCAAATCTACTTCCTTATTGTGGTTTGGCTGGACATACAATCAATTAAGTTACTTGGGACCAGATCACACTGTATTCCTAGACCAGGGGTTCTCAAACTTACTAAACGGAGGGCCTCATATATTTCCAATACTGCCGTCGGCCGCATATGTTGTGGATGAAGGTATTTGGTGTAGAACACACACACCATAATTTCATCATTCAAATTATTTTATTTTTTGTCAAAATGTCTACAAGCTGAATGAATCCGGCCTGCTGACCCGATTTGGCCTGCAGGCCAGAGTTTGAGAACCCATGGTCTAGATATAGGCCTACGAATAATGATTTTGTCAAGCCATGATTGAATTATCCAAAATGGCCTACCGGTACTTTTTAAAATGAGTATATAAGTTAGACATGTTATTCGGAACGGCAATAACTAGATCTGTGTATCAGGCCTTACTTATTTTTGTTTATTCGTTATTGGGACAAAACAATGAACTATACTTTTCTAAGACAAATACAAACAATATCATCTTCCTTAAAATAATAACTGAATCAAACATTATGCATAGGTTGCTACTAGTAGTTTGTTTTTACAATAAAAACAATGTTGCAAGATAAACAAAATATGAGGAATTTTCAGCAGAATTAGGACCTAGATAAATATATTCTAAGTCCTAGGCCGGATCTCTATGATACAGAAGGCTATTTTGAGAAATCCTTCCCTGTAATCTAGGTTTAAAAAAATATATATTTTCATAACCTTTTCCTTAAAAAATGCTCTTTCTTGAAAACACTTCTCATTCCTAATTCACTGAAGTTGTTCGCAATGACATAGACCTACATAGTGAAAGTAGTTTTTTTTTACCCAGGCATCCTCAAAATTTATCAAAATATTACTTTATACAAATGAAAGTCAAATCACTAAGGCCCAATTGTTTTTGAGAAAGATAGTGGAATCTAAAGTCTGCTACACACGACACAACTTCTTGTAAAATAAGTTGCAGCCTGAAGATAGCGTCAATTAATAATGTACCAGATCTGCCTTATACAACTTAATGTATGCAATTTCAGGAAACTAGTCCTAGAGCAGCCATTTTCACTGTACAACTTTTGGGAGTGGTAAGAAAATGATTCGGCCAGCTCGCGTCAAGTCATCTACTGTTTTAATTCAAATGTTTTTTTCATTTGAACGACTTTTTAACTTGAATGATTTTGAAAGAATCGAATGAATAGATTATACAGAATAATCGAATGAATCAATTCTATTCATCAGATTCTGCCCATCACTACTTACCACTGCCTTGCCAGAAGTGCTGAGGAAAATCGACCTTATGATTATGAATGTTTCCAGGCTATTTCTATACAGGTTTTCATTTCTATTAGGCTCATTTTCAATAAATAGTTCCAATTGCTACACAATAATCGACCTTATGCTTTCGAATGATTCTAAGGCTAATTGAATACAAAGTTTAAGTGGTTGTACAGTCTACAATCAAATATCAGCTAAAAATAGTTCGAATGGAAATTACAAAATGATTTGATTATTTTGCTACATTACTACGTAAATTGTTCTTTTTCATTTCCTTTAAATTTTACCTTCATAATTAACTAACCACAAATAGCATGAACGATTTGAGAGATAATTTTTTTTAATGTTGACTTAAATTTATTAAATAGATAAGTATATACTTTTTATGTATTTAATAAAACATTGAACGGCCATAATATTCCAATCGTATCATAATTTTATTCATTGTAATAATTCTACATTCTTATAACACAAAATATAATTATCCAGCAAACTACGTCGTCGTTTGCCGAGTAGTAATTATTGTGTGTTTGATTCTAAGTGAAGCTTTTAGGAGGCATATAATTGGTTCAGATATTCAAATCGAAAGTATTTTATCTATTACCCAATATATAAATAGGATTGTAAGCTTATATATTTTGTTATGTTTAGGAAACATTAGAGGGTCAATTATTTCGACTCTTTTAAATACAAAGGGAAACGTATGTTCTTTATTTTATTATTAATCGTACGCAAAAGTATTTATATCAATTGCGAGTGACTAATGTGTTCACTGTATAGTATTTTGTTGTGGCTGTACTTTGGTCTTTGACATCAGCACATGTAATTAAATACAGTAATTACTAGTAATTACTTTTAGTTAGAAGTAGCTAACATCCGATTATTACTGACTCTTTACTACTTCTCATAATCATTAGAATGATTCTTTTGATTCATTCGATTATTTTTCAAAGAATCGAATTATTATTCGATTCTTAAAATCATTCGATTATGCCCATCACTAGTGGTATAAGAATGAATCGGCCAGCTTGCGTCAAGTCAGTTACTGTTTACATTAGAATGATTTTGAAAGAATCGAGTGAATCGATTATTCAGAACAATCGAATAAATCGATTCTATTCATCCGATTCTTCCCATCACTAGGTTTGTCATTATCGTTTTGTATTATGGAGATGGACAGGCAAACCCCAAACCAAGGTACGCGCAAGTTATGGTATTTCATTATGGCTCCTAACTCGACTATCTGCGGTGATCTCTTTACCTACCTGTTGGTATCTGCCAAATTTTTAATTTTCTACCTCATTTAAAAAGTTATAACTCATAACCCCCCCTTTTTCGAAGCCTCATTTATAAATCTCCAACTTTTAAATTTTTGTTGTTATTATTATTGCTATCATCAGCATCATCATAATATGCTAATAATTCGTATAGTTTGTAAAATTAGCTAGTAGCGCCTTAATAAATAGATCTTTTTAGATATAAATTATATTTTATTTAAGGAAAGTTTCATAATCATGGTTGGTAGAACCGCTAATTTTGATATTCTGACGTCTGCAGTTTGCACTTGGCAGTTTCAGTGACCAGAGACAACAAGTGATGTGACAATTTACAACAGTATTTATTGAAATAGACTTGTTGGCAGTTTGTTAATATCATGATGATAATATATTCTCTATATTTATATTCATGATGTGGTCGTTTTTTTCTCGCGATCCTTCAAAAGACTTTCCTTACGAAATAACTGAACCCGTTCAAGGTTTGGAAAACACTAGTGTATGGACTTTGCATAAAGCCAAGAAGAAGGTAAACATTGTGTTTATGGTAGCTAGGTGACACTTGAGATCAAATTATCTTATTAATAACATTATCTTACACCTTTGGTAATTTCTCTAAAATGTATATTATTCATAAAAGTAACTAAGACATTTATACAAATAAATTCACATGTAAACCATCTATCCTGCCTAATAATAAATTATTTAATTACTGTAACAAACTTTTCATTATATTGTCGGAGTTGATATTTATTTAATAAAGTCCACACAATTTCCATAGCTATTAACGATACTACTAATTCATAATGTATTGCGAGCTATCACATTCTTTCAAACACTTTCACAAACCAAGCAAAATAGCTTTGACCACACCATCATTGTGTATTTTCCTGTTAAAGAAGAGGAGTAGAGAAACAATTAATTGCCACACTAGTTGTCACACTATCAAAGGTGTCAAACTCACAAAATGATGGATTGCTGTAATTGGGGACGTTGATATTCAAATTTTGTCCGAGTGCACTGGGTTTTCTTTTATGTAATTTATCAGCATAATTTCTTCATCCTCTATTAGATATAATTTGGGTGCATTTCCTACAAAACTCTAAAGATAATATTTAATGGTACGCCTCGTTTCCACTTGACAAACATGTGTAAGCAGAACTTGACTTATTTATTGGGCTAATTTCAAAGTCACAAAATAAAAATAGGCTTCCAATGGGTTTGAAGCCTGACCAAGAAGATATTTTACTATCTTCTAAGTAGGACTGTGGAGTCAGTAGGCTATGTCAGTAGCCTTTGACCCTGACTCCTCTATTTTTCTACTGCCCCACACAGACTCCTTCATAAATGGCTTAAGTGTATTAATTAATAATAACAAATTTAGGCTTACCGCAGTAAAATACTCCAATAGGCCCTACAGATGTCTTTATGGGAAGCTTCTTTGACATTGTGGTTGTAGCCTATATTTAAATAAAAATTTGAAGCCAAATTACAAATTTTGTCCTAGATAATACTTATAAAATCATAAGTTTTTATTTTGAAGCTGGAGTTGGTACATTTTTACAGACTCCGACTCCATCTAAAACTGTTTCTTACTCCGCAGCCCTATTTCTGAGAAAATCGTTTCCTATAAAACCGCTGTAAAAATGTGTTTCAATGTTGTAGCATAATTCACTCAACAATATCAATTATTTTTAATTTCAGGGCACAAATGAAGAAGTGTCTGTATTTGTGTTTGATGTCCGGAATGGTAGTGACACTCAGTTTGATGTCGCTAAAGCAGCTGTGAAGAGGCTTAAAACACTACGACATCCTAGTATTCTCACATATCTCGATAGTTTAGAGGTAGGTAACTCTGTTTATTACGTTTAATGCTGCATAGCAATGGCATCGCTAAGCTTTTATAGCAAAGCTTACTGCCTCTAATTTCAATTCTAGCTCATCAAAAGAAGATTTAGGTTAAATGAATATTCCACTATTCATAAAATATGTATAAGCTAGTAGTTTAAAAAACCAGACAAAATTGCTAACTAGCTTTATGTCCAACCCTAAAATTACTGAGAGGCAAATAGAGAAAAATCATTTTTCTCAAAATCAAGTCTAACTACCTATTTTGATTAAAATTTGTATCCATATAGGGCTATTATTTAACATTACAAACAAAATGGTGTATCTCATTTGACTCAAATGACTTAAAGGGTACTTAACATTTGTGGATATCTCCAGTTTTTATCTCATCTCCACAACTCTTTATGATAAGAAATAACTTTATCATTGCAAAATTACAGTAGGACTTACTAGTTAATAAAAAGCTTTTATTTGAAATCTATATTTATAAAACCATTAGTAAAGCTTATGTCATTAAAGCTTGCCGCCTGAGAGTTCAGCGAGTCCTAGACTACCTTTTTGAACATGTCGTTCCCAAAGTATTGGGGACCAAGACATTTATTTAAGTGCGAGAACAAGTGATAGTCCTATGGTGGAAGGTCCAGGCTGTAAGACTTCCCACTAATACTCCTCAAGGAGACTGACGGTGTTAGCTGTTGTACGTGGTAATGGCATTGTCATGCAGGAGGATGCTGAAATGAAACAACAGACCACACCTTTTGTTATGTTTGTTCTGCCTCAATTTTTTTTAGTGTAAGTACACTTCGTTAAAGGTTCCAAAAAATTCAAGAAGCAGCCTCCCTTCTGATTCTAAAACTCATTCTCCCTCACCTATTTGATTAAAAAGTTTTGTTTCAATTTCTTTAACGAGCCTGTATCACAGTTACTATAATAAATCACTCCTTACTTTCTGAACACCCCTCATAGTGTCCATACATTAACCAATTTATTTAAATTAGATGTAGCTTTTAATATTCAAAAGAGCATATAACCCAAAAGTGCTAAAAAAGAATCAAAAAAGCTACTCTTGACCTTACATTCGGTTTCAAATCAAAATACACAAACTCTTCACAAGACATTACCCTTTCTTTTTAGTTAGCTAGCATTTATACTCCTTTTGAATAGTACCAATCAACATAATTTGATATCCTCTAGCATAACATAGCTTTCATATCTTGCATAAAGGTCAGTCAGGGATTTGAATGCTTCAGTAATCAAAAACAAAAATGGTACTGTGTAAATATTTGTTTTAACAGTAAGACAGTCAAATTAATTCAAACTTAGATGTCTTTGAAACAGAAGTGGTTACATTATATCTTAAATTAAATTGTTTGGTTTGTCTTTTTCCCCCAGTCTGACAAGGCACTGTACCTAGCCACGGAATATGTGGAACCATTGCAAAACCACCTTACAGTACTTTCTAAGGAGGGCCAATCAAGAGATTTGTACTTAGCTTGGGGAATATTTCAAATTACTGTGAGTATCTGTTATTCGTAGCTTTCAACAATATTTTTGAGAAATTGGACATCTACCACAATACCTTAAGATATTTTATTATATTATATTTGAGTGTTTAGAACATAAAAATGACTTAAGCTAAGAGTCATATTATAGACTGATTCAAAGTATCTCAAATTTAGTCAAAATGTTGACTATCGACTCAAGAGGTCAGGGCTTCAATCCTGGTCATGTGCATATGTGGTATTTGAATCCACAATGTGGGCTTCTATTTTCAACTACAGTCGAATCCTGTACCTTAAAACACACTTTACTACTCTCTTTCATTTTGTTTAGCTAATTTAAGTCATTGTCATTAGAGCAGTGACTCCCACACTGTGAGTTGTGAGCCAAATTTTGGTGGGCTTTGAAAAGTTTTTGAAATTTGAAATTTTTCTAATTATTTGAAAATAGATATATCAAAAAATGGGAAAAGGGAAAGGATAAGGTACGTAATATATGGACACAGAAATCAAGTTTTGTGTTTCTTGCTGGATTGTTGCTTAGTGAAGGGTGTGTTCCGAAATTCATGTGTTTGGCGGACATATTGTTTAAATTAAACAAATGGAATTTATGCTTAAAAGATATGAAAAGAGCCGATATATTTTCTTTCAATGAATGGAGTATTCGTCTAAACTTTTGTGGTGGAAGGACATTGAAGACCGCAATTATGACTGTTTTGAAACATTTGAAGCCTTTATAATCAAAAATGAGTTGAAACCAGCTCCTCAGATCTCTGTGACCTTTGCAAATTTAAACACATTGAAAGAAAATTTTGATGATTACTTCTTCTCATAGCAACATGTGGATTGGGATGTCAATATAGTCAAACAAAGAATGCATCTATCCGCCAGAAGATACTAAAGTGTTAAAAATTAGTTAAAACTTCAAAAAAATAGATTCAATTCTAGGTTTTCAACACTTTGTAGGACTCATAAACTTTTTTTTTTTTTTACTGAAATTTGAAATTGTCAAGTTCCTGCACATGAAAATAGCTTGCATCAAAGCCGTCATTACCAGAAACTGGAAAAAAAATCACACGCTTTGTACATGCCTTATCATGTTAAGTAAACTAGTTTTTTTAAAAGTAGTAAAAAACCTAATCAAATTAAAACATACCCACTCCTCCCTCGTGGACATTAAATTTACGTGTATCACAAAAGTTTGGTGGTTTCAAAATTGGAGCACAGTTCTAAAAAGTTGGGAAAGCACTGCATTAGATTATGTTACCAAAAAATCAACTTTTTCTGCTTCTAATGTAAATACCGTAGTACTAATGAAATCGACTATAATTATTGATTATACTATTTTGTTATTACTACAAAGTCTGGTCCATTTGATTATTTGCACAAATGGGGAAGGGTTGAGGAAGTTAAAATTCAGAGAAAATGTATCCACACTTGTGTAGAAGGAATAGTGGTAAACTATCTAGGTAAAACCACCCTTAAAACCTGGTTAGTGTTCGAACTCTGATCTCATCATTATAAATTTAATCAATTTCAAGAGTGGCACTAATGTATATAATTTTAGTGAAATGTTTAACACAAGGTTTATTACAGACTTAATCCAATGTTGTTGATAGTAAGTGCACCCATGGTAGTGTGCAGAAGGGATAGCCATGCCACACTAGTAAATCCCATGTGGAAAACTACCTCCATTGTACCTGACTAAGAGACAAACCTTGGCCTCTCTATCACAAGTGAACCAGAATCAGGGCTTTCTTAAGAAGAGGAGGGGTTGGGAGGACACATGGCCCTTGCCTGAGGTCCCCACTTTAGAGGTGGCCTCTTAGTAGAGGAAATTTAAACAAAAATTCAACAGTAAGACATAGCAATGAACTACCTACTTTATTAGGTATTAAATGAAACAAAATATTTTTATAAATTCAAAGATAGGTCGTGTGTCACTCTAAATGAGCAAGAAGAACAATTATGTAGTAAAGGATTGCGTGAAGTGAATGTGAATACAGGCGTGGAGCTTCAACACTCTGCTGCGTCTCCTTTCATATTGCCATAGAACACTCGAAAACTAGATGCTTAAGGGTCCCTTAACTGGTCAGAAGATGGCTTATAACCCGAACGGGTAGTAAGACGCAGTGCCAAGTAAAAATAATAATTTGTCAGAACAAAGATTCAAATTTTAACTGTCCTTACACAGAGAAAAAAAACTTATTTAAGAAAACACTTTTGCTGGATTGACACACATCTATAAAGTCATGAGTTTACTAAATATTACTCTTTATTAAGTATTTTAATTGTTCCAGCAGTTATTTTAATTTTCAAACACCCACCTACTAAATCGGGAATGTAGCCATTTTAAAATGTTATGGTTAGGGATGGGCCCTTGAATCATCAAATCCCTCTAATCCTTAAGGATATTTGAGGATTCAAAAAAAAATCTGATTTGATTCTTAGATCTTAAAGAAAAAATCAATCTTTCAAGTGGAATTTGTTTTAGAGCTCTAATACTGCTTATTGGTGGTTCCAAACCATTTATAATTATAGGATGAATTTAACAACCAGTCCCCAGGCCAGTAATTTAACATTTAACTGACTGAATTATTAATGTTATAATGAATGGATTATAAGTAATAATGTTAACACTTAGTTACTATTTGTATTTTCTACTATTCTACTCTATTTATATTTCTCGTGTTCATCACTATTCCAAGATTCGGATTTGAAGATAAATTGAAAATTCGAATTTGAGATTCGAATTCAAGATACAGATTTTTAAAATAGTGGATTATACCCAAGTGCTCTACATAAGATGGAGGCCTCAAAATACAAAAAAAAAACAGACCTGTCCAGTCTATTGCAATCCTTGCGGCTTGATATTTAAAAGTATAGATTGTATTATCTGTACCATAGGCTGATTGTAAAATAAATCTTCTATATAAAGAATCAACTAAATTATTAGGTTCATCATTTAATAATGTTGACTTCTCAACAAGTAAATATCATTGTAAGTGCCTATTGATCTCAACCAACAGATAACACCTAACTTATGGGTAGGTAATACACATTGTAGTGTGGTTTTCTCTGTTTCAAGCTACAAAATAAATTTGAATTGATATAATGGAAACATTTATCGAACCATACTTTAAAAATACAGTGAACTCTCCGGGATCTGAAAATGTCAGCAAAAAAAAAAGTTTTAAATCATATGCTTGCACAAAGCTTAATCTCTGGATAGTTACTAACAATCTAATTACTTCACATGCAGGTTAATTATGAATATCCTGATAAATAAATATTGTATGCAGCTTACTGTACAGATTGTATTTTACATATAAACAATACACATAAGAAATTAAATGTAAAAAGTACTGTATATATCCGCATGCATCCCCTTGCTGATGTTTCGGAAGGGGGTGGGAGGTAAGACCTTAAAGTACAGTAAAATATTAAACATATAGACTGGTATTTTCAATTTTTGTCCTCTGTTTGGAGAATGCTGTGCATAAATATGCATATTTAGAAGTGTCCATCTTTGTCATTGAGAAAGTTCATTATTGGAAGGTTGTTTCATCTTAAGAGCCGATGCTATATTGCTGGGGAAATTTAACTGTCCACTATAAAGAAGAATCTGTTATTCAGAGGTGTCCATTTAGGGAGATTTCTCAGTAGGCCTACTACAAAACTGAACCATAATTATTTTAAAGTTAAAACCAACTAAAATGATCCCAATTTGCCTGTTGTTAAATAAAGGATGAAGAAAAACCTCATTTCTCTAGGTTTTCTGGTTTTAGCATAATTTCATATCTAGTTTCCCTGTTAACCAACTGTGAGATAGGTTTCTAAGCCTTCTTTTTTTCAGAGAGCCTTAAGTTTCCTAAACAATGATGGCAACCTGCGCCACAACAGCGTGTGTCTGTCTTCAGTGTTTGTGAACGCAGCAGGGGAGTGGAAACTGGGAGGGGTGGAGTATGTTTCGGGGGTGAGTGAGGGGATGGGACTACCTATCAAGATTCTTCCCAGCCTGGAGAAGTACGATCCTCCCGAGAAAGCGGACCCAAGCAAACAAAGACAAATCACTAAATGGTAACTTATTATTAGATTGTCAGCCTTATCTTGGTAATAGCAAAGGCTTTATTTCTTATTCGCTATAGCTTTATCTGTGTAATAATGAGGGCTGTATTTACTAATGCTTTATCTGTGTAATAGTGAGGGCTGTATTTACTAATGCTTTATCAGTGTAATAATGAGAGCTGTATTTACTAATGCTTTATCTGTGTAATAGTGAGGGCTTTATTTACTAATGCTTTATCAGTGTAATAGTGAGGGCTGTATTTACTAATGCTTTATCTGTGTAATAGGGAGGGCTGTATTTACTAATGCTTTATCTGTGTAATAGTGAGGGCTGTATTTACTAATGCTTTATCTGTGTAATAGTGAGGGCTGTATTTGTCAAGAGAAACACAAACACAATATGAATGCGATTGGACTGAGATATATATATATAAGAAATGTATGTGAAAAAACTCGCATAGACAGAGGCATTAATGGATGATTGCTGAAGGAGTACGGTTTAAAGGGAGATCCAATAGCTAGCTCAGTGTGAAAGAAGTGTCACGTTGGTTTGGGCATTTTGAGAGGAGTGTGGATCAAGTGACAAAGAAAATATATATATGAAGGTAGAGTGTGTGGATCAAAAGGAAGGGATAGACCATGTAAGACACGGCTACATGTTGTAGACGAATGTATAATAAAGTGAAACATAATAGTTTTAAGAATAAAATAGCATGTATGATTTAGTGTATGGATGTTGTTGAAGCAAAGGGAGTATGCAAGGATAGGAAAGTGTGGAGAAAGATAGTGAGGATGGATTAAGTACAAAGTGGTTTTTTGAGCTATATGCACAGTTTATTGCCTACCCATAAGGAAATGGCATAATTAGCAGGGGCGCAAATGCGCGCTCCCCCTAACCCCACAAACCCCCAGTTCCTTTTAAAGTTATTATTCACACTCACGACAATTTTATTTTGCCATAATAGTTTCAAGAAAAATATGTTTTCGGTTTAAGTAATAGCAGGCAATGTTTTTAAAATGGCATGCAGTCAGGCGCGCGGCATTCAGCGCCTAACATTGTGAAACCAAACTCTCCCATCCCTTCACCTCTTGTCACCAAATGGCATGCAGTCATGCATGCGTCTGTCAGCGCCATGCACTGTTAAACCAAACCTTCCCTCCCCTTAACCTATTGTCCCCATCCTGCTACTGCTAGCTAGCCCTGCCTTTTCGTCATGTGAAATCGCACTCCCTTACGCGTCCCTAAGGTTGAAAGCTTGTGAGATAATGTGTATAGCGTGAACCAACAATAATTGTTATGTCATCCTGTGTGTTCCTGGGTAGCCAGCGAGTTTACCGAATAGCAATTTTTCGAAAATCAGTTTTTCGAAATTCAATTATTTGAAGTTAAATTTTTCTAAAACCAATTTTTCCACATAAAGATTTTTAGAACTAATAGTTTTTTGAAAACATCCTTTTCGAAAATCAATTAGGCGAGAATAAATTTTTCAAAATAATTTTTTGGAAATAAATTTTTCGAAAACCAATTTTTCGATCTAGAAATTCTTTGAACAAGAAGTTTTTCGAAAACTTCTTTTTCGAAAATGAATTTACCTCAAATCTGTTTTTCAAAATAAATGTTTCAAAAAAGAGGTTTTCGAAAATAAATATTTCGAACGATAAGTTCGAAGTATAATAAAATTCTAGCTTAGGTTAGGTTAGGTTAGGTTAAGGAAAATCCTCCCTATGGGGGGATGAGGTTAGGGGTAGGTGATTCCCAGTTCTCAATAAAATTGCTTCTGGAAAACTCGCAGTTCGATAAATTGATTTTCCAAAAGAAAAAAAATTAATTTGCAATTCACAAAATTGATTCTTCAAAAAATTGATTGTTTGAAAAATTCATTTTTTATTATTTAACTGTTGAACAATTGATTTTCGGTAAATTCACTTCGGGCAATTGATTTTTGAAAAATGTGGTTTTGACAAACCTATTGTTCGGAAAATAGATGGTTCGAAAAATTGATTTTCGACAAAATTACTTTCGATGGTTTTGTATTTGGTGAGTTGATTTCGATAAATTGATTTTCGAATAACTTGTTTTCAAAACATTTACCTAGACCCGTGTTCCTACAGCTTGCGGCTGTGTGTGGCGTGTGTGTTTATAATAATATTATGTAGGGTAATTTTAGGTTAGTGTTTATTTGAGTTATATGTTTTAATATATTTTGTAACTAGGCTTAATATAAATAGTTTAATTTAGGCGCTTAAGACAGTCTTGAATTCTGTATGGAACAAAGTTAAATGAAGAAAAATGAAAAAATATAATTTTTAAAAGGCAGCTCAAGTCCAAAGATGCATACCAAAAAAAGGTTGGATTTGCGGCTGTGATTTGAACAAATCTTTGTACTGTTTCCTATGTATTTTGTTTTCTCCGTGAATGCTTGTGGATAGTAAAAGGCGTCAATGATATAAAACATTTAACAGAAAAAATTAAGAAACACAAAGTATCTGTGAATCTCATAAATAGTGTTGTTGATATTTATTTGCTAGGCAAAGTAAACATATTGTCTAGTATGGACTCACAATACAGAGAAAACGTTAAAAAACACAATACTCACATTGACAAAAAAAGGCACATATATTAAAAAGGGTTGATTTCATGTGTTAAATTCTGTGGTGTTTTTGAATTACCTCTCAGAGGTAGTGACGAATCAGCATCATCTACAAATCCTGTTGTCAACAGAGGTCCAATTAATTATACTGCTGGGCTGGATTTTGCAATGAAAGACCATTTAGAATCGCCCACTGTATTTAAAGGAACATTGAAAATTATACAAAATGACATACTGGATTACATGCTTAAAGTCTGTAGGGATTAAATAGAAAAGCAGATACGAGATTCTGGATTTGTAGCCATCGATGATGTGATGGATGTGATGAGACAACTGATGTAACAAACTATTATCAGATGGTATTAGTTTTTAGGTATGTGTTTGAGGGGTTGGCTTGTGAGAGGTTTTGGGGGTTTCTTATTCCTGAAGGAATTTTCTTATTCCTGAAGGAAGATGTGCAGAAACCTTAGAAAAATGCATAATGGACCACATCAAACCTCTTCTAGACACTTCCAAAGGAAGATTAATAGCACAGATGTATGATTGTGCTAATGATATGAGTGGCTCTGTGTGGGGTGTACAGGCCAAGAGTAGAGAAACATACCCATTTGCCTATTTTGTACATTGTTACGCTCATCAGCTAAATTTGATAGTGGAAAAAGCTACCAGTGAAAACAGCAAGGTTCAAGTTTTTTTTCTAAAACCTTTCTGCCATTCTCGTATTTTTTCCGCACTCATCTCTATGATCTGACGTTTTGGAGCAAATAGTACAAGTCAGACTACCCAGAGTTGCTACAGCAAGATGGAACTACAACATTCGAACTGTTAACGCTGTGTAAGTAAATATAGTTGGAGGAATGCTTCGAAGTTCTTGAGGAAAAGTGCACAAACAAACTTACTGTTAATGAGGTGAGTAGCCACAGAAGGGCTTTTCAGGACCCAAATTTCATGTTCTGGCTAGCTCTTTTCCACAAAATTTTACCTCACATGGATATATTGTACCAACAACTACAAACCAGGAACAAAGACAGTGTAATGTGGCAAAATGACATTTGTATTTTTGAAAATGAGATGCAGAAAGAGAGGGGGCTAGTGAATGAAATAGAGAATCAAATAAACGAAGAGTTCCCAGAACAACAAACTCTTTATGTTTAATGTTTACATTATTTTAAAATAATATTTTGATCAATTATCTTCTACACGCGCTTTAATGGCTTAATGCCAGCAAAACTAACACTAAACTGTGTAACTTAGATTGTTGTTAAATATGTGTAATGTAAATGGTGTGATTTTAAAATAACTCTTAACTACTCGATTGTGTCCAAATGGCTTCAAGTTGGCCTTTAGTGTAGTTATTATTAAGTTATTTAAACAGTATTACCGCACAACGTTCTTATTAGGTACTGTAATAATATTACATGCTTCAATTGGTAAGTACTTGCATAGCTGCATGCATAATTTATATTGTCTACTGTACCGTGGCTACAAACTATCTTCGCCACCAACCTCCGTATACCTCTGTATACACACTTACCCCATTTTACCGGGAAATCAGCGCCTGGTATGGATCCTCAACGCAAGTCAACACAGAACACTTCATCATTCAAGTTGGCGAGAAAACTAGAAAGAAGACTCGGAATGCCGTGTGATTCTGTTCGCTAACCCCTGAGTTGAGGACGCTGCGCAGGCACCAAAGCTTGGGGAAATAAGCGACAAGTGCTATCACGTGTGTCGCCCTACCCCATCTTAATCTTCATCTCGACGTTGTGCGCAGACGTCGATGCATGAGCCGTTTCCTGACTAGCCAAAGATGACTTCATCGGTCATGGAATATATCCCTACCATTTTCCCCCATTGTTCTAAATAAAATATAATCTGATACCAAGACCGAAACAATCACTCTTTGATGAAATTAGGATTTAGGAACTTAAAACATGTAAGTTTGCATTATTTTGGAAAGGTTTTTTTTAATAATTATTTTTAATTGGAAAACTGAGGAACGACTAAACTCTTTTTAAATTATGTAGGTATCAAATTTTATAATGCTTCAGCATATTTATTTATTAATTTTGTACTAAATAATTTTGGTTACGAACATGTTATGGTCTTATGCCTTTTAATGTTGGTTAGGTTATATTATTCGCAAAACAAATTAAGTAATTTAATCTTTGTGCGCTATCTTGCACTATATTTTATTTGGCTATATTCTTACAGTTGTGGTGTGTCTAAATGAAACTAATATGGTTTGGTATCATATTTTCAATTTCTACCCGAGTGGGAAATTCAGTAAATGACTTTAATATGTTCAAATTTTATTATGGACTAAGTAAATAAGTTAGAAAGATATTAAGCTTTT
>CABFWB010004714.1:0-12215 GCA_902151455.1 Timema bartmani | reverse complement strand
CCAGGGGAATGGTTATGAGCAGAAATTTATTAGTTAATATGTATAAGCTATGAGATATTATATGTATAGACTTTCTAACAAGCTTAATTTCAGATATTTATAGGTATCTTTTGAATGGCTTAGCCATGTTTATTTGTATTCCAGCTTTCATTTCATTTTGATTATTGTTTGCAATAATTAACTTTGTTTACTTTTGAATTGGTTCTGTTAACTTATTATGAATGTTCTTTAATCTGGATAAATGCATTTAGTACTCAGTACCCTTATATATATTTTTTTTTTACCTAAGTACATTTATTCACTTCCCGATAAATATTGTTGGATTATTTGCTATTGCGCATTGTCCGCAATCAATAAAATTAATATTGTTAACCTTTTGATCATTATCTCTGATAATAAAACGACCTTCAGGCCATTGTCAATTTCATGTCATTTGTTATGCATTTACATAACCCTTACTTCCTTAACTTGAATAGTTGAATACTTTAATTTACTGATAGTTAACACTGCTAGGTTTGGGTACTTGGGTTTTACATATTTGGGTATGGGCCAAATAAAGATCCCTAGTGATCTACTTTATTCTTTATCTTACCATTATTCATTACATACAGTATCTTACTATTAAATTTAACTAATACTGTACATCAAAATTGTTTGTATAAATATAGTTATCTATCCAACAGTACACATGCTTTCTGAATAATAATTGAGAACCCACAGTATTTTGTCATCAATAGGAATCTTATGAGCATTCTTGTTTGATATATACCTTATGAACTGCATGTATCTATAATTAAATTATTAGGAGAATTTACTATATTTAGTTGGGTATTTTTTTCCTTCAATTATTCAAATAACTATACCCACTTTTATGGTCAAATGGTCTAAGATGTCACTCTCGCAATAGACTGTATTGCCAATGACAAAGAAATCAGGGTTTTAATCTTGGTCAATGGTATTGGGGGTGGTTATCCCAAAATGGTTTTATACTCCATGCAAATTTAGATACACTTCCTTTAAATTCAACCTTACTCATCCATAACACTTATCGTTATTAGTACTTATGAGTATAACTTGGAGCATAACTTAGAAAGGGGAGTAAGACGTGATGTTAAAAATAATATTCATTTAAACTAAATTTTAAAATTCAAAGATTGGATTTTTTATTTTAGATATTGGGTAAGATAGATTTTAAATATTTTTCTAGTAAAATTCTTTTTTAATAAAGTTAATGTTAAACATCCCAATCAAAATAAAATAAATTATTCCCATTGCTAATTTATATGCACTAAACCCTGTGTGTCTCTAAATTGTTACTTTAAAATATTTACAGCTCTACAGATATGTGGGGGCTGGGGTGTCTCATATGGGAAGCTTTCAATGGACCTCTGCCTCAACAGTCAGCACTTAGAGACATTGAAAATGTAAGTAGTTTTAAAATATCACGCATACTTTCAGCTTGACTGCTACGGCAAAAATGCTTTGACCATGACACCAAAACGTCAGGCTACGTTATTTATATGAGTGACCCAAAGTCATTCACTTTTTGATTAAGCAAGTCAGTAGTCTCTTAGTTTTGCCAACCATAAATATAATGTCATTGTTTGTTTGTGTCCTATTTGCAGAAACCAGGTAGAAAGTATGGTTGTAGTCTAAGATAATATTGAAACACAATTCCATGTGGTTGTTACAATAGGATTTTGGTAGGACAAACCTTTTAAATAATACCAATATATTTTCTTAGGTCAACAATGATAACATTTTATTATATTATTAGTGTTATTTTATAGGTATTGATAATATAAAATCAAAAGTGACATCTGCAGATCACATTACTTGACATATAAATACATAAAAGTAGATCTAGTAGCTGTCAGAAAAGGCTCTTCTTATGAACATTGGACTGTATTTTATTGGCAGTGTCTGAACCAAATTAATACAGTACCCTTAAAATCAACAGGTTTAGTCTTAGTGATTAGTAGACCATAATTCTAATCCTGGAATTTTAACCTCTGCCAAATGGACTGTTCCAATATTATTTTCCACTCTCATCCTATCTCCTTAGTTTAAATGCGCTAAGCTGCTAGTTGTCAGTTCTGGCATTAATGATATGATTTTAAGTAAGAATAATCTTGAGTAGTCCTATTAATATCACATGCTTCCTGACCTGGTAGAAGAGTGACATAACATGTGTATGAATATAAAGGCATACGCACAATCAGGACACAAGCATGCAAATCTGGTGAGCATGGACATAGTACATGACCAGTGCCTAGTGTAAGGGATCTGGTCACAAGAAATAATTACTTAGGATCACTTAAATAATTTGACGTTCAGGCATATTACTCCGGCACTTTTTGTTGTGGGAACCAGGTCCATGGCCTACACTTGTCGAGTCTTTTTGTTGCTTATTGTTAATATTATTATTATTAGTTCTATATTTGTCTTTGTTTGATTAATCGCTGCTCGCATTGGTGGTCGAATTATCTAATTTTTCACTCTCAAACTGAACTGGATTGCTGATGATGTGGAGATGAGGTTTCAAATCTCAATCAGTTGTGCTGAGAGTAGTTCCCCCTAAATGGTTCCTCGTTATATTTTTATGCAAATTTGGGTATATTTTATCCAAACTTACACCTAACTCATCTCCATTTAATTACCATATTAATGAATGCATATAACTCAAACAGATACTAAAAAGCATCGGTATTTATAGAGGCTACCTTTGTTTGAATAAAAACAAGTTTTTTTTAAAATATTATTTCAGATTCCCAAGCAGTTGAGTTCTGTTTATTGTGAACTGGTGGGAGCTAACCCTGCCTCAAGACCGAACCCTGCTGACATAATTACAAGGTGTCGAAAACTTGGTGGCTATTTCAAAAATGATCTTGTGGACACACTACTATTCCTGGAAGAGATTCAGATCAAAGACAAAGGAGAGAAGAATCGTTTCTTCGTTGCACTCCCACCTCAGCTCGACAACTTCCCTGAGAATATCTGTAGGCATAAGATACTGCCCCAGCTCATTACAGCGTTCGAGTATGGAGACGCTGGCTCTGCTGTTTTGATGCCAATGTTTAAGGTGAACTTGAAAATCAGATTCAATAAACTTTAAGCATATGCTAAAATAATTTAAAAATTGATCACAAAACAAATACATTTTCAAAGAACATCAAAACAACATCTTCAGGATAATTAAATCATTATATTTGGGGTCTAAAGGTGCATTCATATAAAGTTAAAATAAAGTTAATGCAATATTTTTATAAAACAAAATGTAACATTAAATAAATAGCAAGTAAATTAATATTTAATGTCTATGTTAGGGGTGTGTAAATAGTCATTTTTCACTTCAAGTCGAGTTGGAAAAAACTCAAATGTTTTCATTCAATTTTGAGTGGTATAGAGCAATATTTGTACGAGAAATATTTCCAGTTTAATTTCTGTAATAGATACATGCATAAACAATAAATTAGTAGAAATATATATCTTTTTGTAATGAATTTTTTTTGTGAAAAAATCAATTATCACACAAATTATAATTTTTAAATAAATTTAATATAATTAAATATTTTTTTAACTATACAGGAGTTATTGGGGGACTCTATTTAGTATGAAATTATATCTTAAAATTGAATAAAATTGATCAAAGTAGGAATTTTGGGGAAAAGGATAGAAAAATTCTGGGTACACAAATGTTTCGAGTTTTGTAAAACTCTTAAGAGTCGAGTTCGAGCAGCTCTAAAAAGTTTGCTCCAAATTTCAAGTACTTTCACACCTCTAGTTTATGTAAAGTTAATAAAAAAGGTTGAATATATAAAAATTCAAAAGTTAGATTAAACAATATCCATATTAATAAAAGTCTAATGCGGTCTCTATACATGTCTGTACATCTATCCAGAAGGTTTATAGTACTTCTCAACGAATTGGAGAGGTGAAAATTGTTCAAATTGTAGAGGACACACTCAAAAGGTGCGAAAAACTTTCAAAACTTCAAAACTGTTAAAAATTACAAAATTAAAAATTATTTTAATTGGTCATTTTAATCCATCGACATGTTATTTGCACTTCAAAATCAAGGAGAAACTATAATAGAAATTGCATATTACTATGCAATGACTTGATTTCATGGTTTTTACTTTCTCTCGACACCTCGGAGAGAACATATAGCGATCATCAAAAAAATCTAACTCGAGATTTTGATACATGTTAACGTTTCATGACCCCCTGAAACAAAAAAGTGGTTTTCCCGATGACGTCTGCATGTACCTCGGGCTAGAGCCGAATTTATTTTACTGATGGGCTAAAACTTGGTATCTAGGGTTTTCATAAGGTCCCCCCGTGCCTTCATTTGTGTATTCTGTTAATCGGCTGATCCTAAGAAGCGATGATAAGCTTTCTTTGATATCTTCATAGAGGACTTGGTCAGGGAAAGCGATAATCATACTCTCTGATAGTATGATTGTGAAAATTCAGCTCTCTACAATATACAGAACAATGAACATACTAATTCTGCAAGGTATAAAATGGGAAGACTTTAATTATAGGACACCTCCACTCCCCATAACCTTTCTAAAAAGCATCCAAGATGTGTCTGACATGAACAATGAAGAGAAATTCATTGAGGTTTGAAACTAAACAAATACTTACATGGAGATGATATTGAATGATGCAACTTTCATCGGAAGCCAAACTACTAATATGAGATGAGCCAACCATAGCTCCGAGGCATGTAATAAATGCAGTCAAACATTTGTTGCAGAATAGGCTTTAATGAAAAATCATTTCCCATTTGGGAGAGAAGTTTTACTGATGGGAGGGAAATATTTAGTTAATGTTTACCAATTCTTCAGCATGCTCATAGAACAGCAATCGTCCAGGCACATATTAAAATCTCTCAACTCTAGAAAATGTTTAAAATTTTCAAGTGAATTAATAATGTACAGAAAATTGACACGCAACTTCCCATATTGGCTAATGCAATTAGGTAATGGAAAAAATGGAAAGATACAGCTTTAAATAATATATCAGAGAAATGCAAGAGAAAATATTGACACACTGCTCATGTTCATGAAACATTTTGAAATAGACTGAGCCCAACGGATATTTTGAGTGGGCATTCTTTGTCCGTGAAATAATAAAGTACTGTAGCTCAAATAAATGAGTCGATATTGAGTATTTTAGAAGGAAAGGTCCATTGTTACATTAGAGCGAACTCAGTCAACTTTAAGGATGAATGAGGAAAATCCAACTAGTCATAAGTTCACAATATGGTAATTATATTATCCAGTAGAGTTTTTAAACAGTTTAACGCTCACAGGAATACTGCCACACAAGTTAAACTTAAATATAGGTGGTATTATAATGTTCCCTGGGTACTTAAATACTGAACAGGGATTATGTAATGGAACCTACCTAACACTGACAAAACTGGATTAAAGCTAATCTATGCAACCACAGCAATAGGCTTATCTCATGGGAATCAATATTTCTTACTGACGTTCAGTTTGGCAGCCATAGACACTGGCATCCCCTTTATTTTGAAACGGAGGCAGTTCCCAATTAAACTTGTGTTTTCCCTCACTATAAGTTACTAGATCAAACCTTGAATATGGTAGGCATCTATATTCCGTGGCTAGTTTTCAGCTATAGCCAATTGTATGTGGCCTTTTTATAGAAATATTATAATTCATTTAGTAAAAATAAAATTAATTTAGTTCACTTTCTTATATAATAACTGACGGAAATATACTTTTTTTTTGTACTAACAAAGCCTAACCTTTCATGCTTATAAATTTAAGGCTAGGTTTGGTTAGGTCTCTTATTATCAACCTGTCATAGACAGTATTCAAACGAGTATATTGGATAAAATTTATGAATACAAAATTATATCTTTTTATACGCAAGATCAACTTTACTTTTTGTAACTAGGCCACAATGTCACAAAACTTTGTTCATCTCTTCTCCTAGGTATATCTATGAGTTTTTTCTTATCGTTCGGGTGTTCATTGTGGTTTTTGAATGCCGGATGTTGTCCACTTTCCCTACTTGATCAGCCCACTGAACTCTACAGAGTTTCATGATGGACACAATGTTCAGTTCTCTGTGTAAATTGTCCAATTCCTTGTATTGTATTTTCCATCCCCACTAGCCTCACCTTAAACTGGCTCAAAGATTTGCCCTCAGAAGTTTTTGTTGAAAAACAAACAGCTTAATCAGATCTTGTTTTTAGGTTATTCCACGCAGACCATTGATAAAGTTTAACTGGCTAGTTCAGTGTCCTACACAGATTGAGCTTGTATTCATGTGGCATGCTATGTTTATTGAATAGTAATGGAAGATAAAAGATGTATAATTAAATATCAACTATCAAATAAGGCAGTATATTTGAACAAAGTTGTATAGATTAATATTCAATGATTATTTAAAACATATAAAAAAGTTGATTAAATTAAAATACAATGACAGCATATAACACATAAAAACACCTGAAAATGATTAAAATGTAATTGTTAGATAAAGCAAGGTTGCTCAAGTCTTTTGCACTCGAGCCTCACTTTAAAAACAAGAGTAGTTAATTCTCACTATAACAATACATTTCTTATAAAACTCGTATGTTAAAATTCAAATAAAAAGAAATAAAACAGTTTTGGCATTGCTTATTAAACTTTCTGACATGAATCGTGTAGAATTTTTGGAATTTTAAAATTAATAAAAGCTTTAAAAAATACACACAAAATATTAATTGTATGCTTCTATATTTGATGACTTTAATACTATTCATGAAGGTTTACTTAACTGTGTAGAATATAATATTTAAAAATATGTATTTTTCAGTGGTAAAGTTGATTTTTTTTTCTTATGAAAGAAATAGTTGAGGTCAGGTTTAATTTTAATCACCAGTCGGTTTCCTTGATTAGTTTTTATTGCCTTCATTAAGGACAAACCACTTTAACACAGACAAGTAA
This sequence comes from Timema bartmani, assembly GCA_902151455.1. Taxonomy (NCBI): domain Eukaryota; kingdom Metazoa; phylum Arthropoda; class Insecta; order Phasmatodea; family Timematidae; genus Timema; species Timema bartmani. The sequence continues at coordinate 5,247 of CABFWB010004714.1, read as the reverse complement.
ATTCAAAAGGCGTAATTGTTTTTATTGATGCTTTGCCAATGCATATTATTCATATTTATACAGTTGAGCGAGTGTCACCAAGCTAAAGGAATTGAACTGTTTGTTCAAATTATAACCATGCTGTCTGTACTTCATCTGAACCCCCTTGCGCCACAGATTTTAACAAACCCTGATCTAAAGTAATACATAAAATAAAGACAGTTAAAAAAACACATTAACAAGACTTATTAAAATAAAAGTACCATACTTAAGACATTTAAAGCCATTTAAATATATTTGCCAGATTTATAAAATTTAAGAATATCTCAAATCTCAACTTCTTCAGGAGAAACCATGCTTTGAAAATAATCACATTGATACAAGAAATTATTTTTAAAAAAAGAGAAACGGGGAAGGGGTAAGAGTGTTAGGGGTGGTGAGAAACTACTGATCTACTTTTAATAGGAAGAAGGGATTTATTTCCTTACAAAAAGTCTTTATTCCCCTGCCTTGTCTTGTTGGAACTTGGGAGCTATAATTTAGGCTATCAATTTTTATGTTAAGAAATTAGACCTTCTTGTTTTAGCATTCGTTTTAAAACGTGTATAATTTATATTCTTAGTACAGAAAAATAAATTTTATAAGTTCTTTAGTTAGCTGTATTTTTTTAAATTAGACATCACTTAATTTGTATTAATGAGGTGTTTATTAAAACCTTGTTTTGAAGCTTTATTTGATTGGTTGATTTGTAGCTGGGTCGTTTATTGGACGAGGCAGATTACCAAAAGAAAATAGTTCCTTGTGTAGTGAAATTGTTTGCATCAACTGATCGCGCCACTAGGATACGTCTCTTGCAGCAATTGGAACATTTCATTGGTAATTGGTTTTCTACTGGTTACATAAATATTAATATAGTTCTTCTTTAGTTTAATTATTTCACTAGTTTTATTATGTTTAAATGTTTATTCATGGTGTGGATCTTTTTAAAAAGCTAAGAGTTAATGCTTGAGCCAAAAGTAGGTAGTTTAAATTGTTCATTTTCAAAAAAAAAATTGTTCTAAGCTATCCTTATTTTGTAAAGTGTTATTTCAAACCAAATTGATAGAAACCATGAATTTATATAGATTTTTGTTTGCTTACTCTTTGAAGGCCATCTCCAGGCAGCCACAGTCAATGAACAGATCTTCCCACAAATAGCTCACGGATTTATGGACACAAATTCTACTGTGCGAGAGCACACTGTGAAGGTAAGTGACATCAATCTTATATAGGGCTAGGTTACTGGTTTTACATGTTTGGCGGACATTAGTTTTAAGAAGGACTTTGCTAGAAGAGAGAGAAATAATTGATTGATTTGATTATCACACTAGATAAAATTCTAACAAACTTTCCAATAGTCTGAAGTAAAATCAATCATCTTTAAAGATGTAGAAAAATCACCGAAACATGTTGTTGTTATAGAAGAAAAGTATATAAAATAAGGAAAAGGGAATAAAAAAGAATAACCTTACTATCAACAGGTATTTATGTTTGAAATATTAATATTTTGTATTAAATTTTAATGAAATTTTTATATGTACTTTATAATGTGTGTGTTAGAACATTTTAGGCTACTTGTCATATTTTAATATATTTATTTTTAATTTTCAGTCTGTGATTCATCTCGCACCAAAGTTGAACTATAACAATTTGAATGTCGAGGTCTTGAGGCATTTTGCTAGACTTCAGGCTAAAGACGATCAGGTATTTTTTGCACTTTATTCTTTTTATATTCATGTAAGAAATTAAATAGGCCGTCTTAACAAGGAACTGCATTAACTTTTTTTATGCAAATGCATATTGATTTATAGATTTTTATGAATTGTAGGGTGGAATCAGAACAAACACTACAGTTTGTCTTGGTAAAATAGCTCAGCATTTGCACCCTCAAATAAGGCAGAAAGTTCTTATATCAGCCTTCATCCGAGCTATGCGAGATCCTTTTCCGCCTGCGCGCAGTGCAGGTAAGGTTTCATGCCATCAACATTATGTTGACACATTTTTATAATCTTTTTAAACGTTCTTAACTTGTATGCCGCTGTACCAAAGTGGACTTTTCTAGAACTATATAAATCATCAAAACAGAAGGTCCACTGCAAAGAAAGTACCGAACACAAATCTCATAGCAAAACCATATATGTGTGTAGCACAACATTCAAGTCTTCTCTTTATGCTGATCTAATCTACTTTAAAAATACCAATGTGGTAATGTTATAGGAAGCCACTCTCAACCACCAACATTGATTGAAAGTCACTAACATTGGCATTCAAGAATAATGTCTCCGTTGGTTTATTAACTATAAACTAAAAAGTTCTTCTAAAATTATCAAAAGCTTCCAATAATATTTTTACACTACTAACAAAATAGACTAAGAATATTCAATAATTGTAATAATTTGGTTCTATCATTATGAAAACTTGAGTTTTCAGGTTCAAAAACGTGAGGCTTTTGAAAGAAGGTAGGATTAAATAAAATTCTGAGCTCACACTGAGCATGAATCAAATTATTATGTGTTATGTTTATATTGACTTATATAGAAAAATTAATTCTACCTCTAAATGGCCTTAAATGTTCTAGGTTAATTAATTTAAGAAATTATTTTATTGCCAAATAAATATATTATGTATTCCAACATTAATATCCACTACCAATAAACTTAGGATTATGTGATTGATCGAATATGCCCTCAATATAGTACTATCTAATTTGCCTGAGATCTAGTTTTTAAACATAAACCGAACAAAGTTTTTAAAATAAACATTTCTCCCTAAGATTATAGTGGACAACATAATACCACACCTTGCTTGATAACGACGGGGGACCACTATTACATCCATTACATTGTACTTTTGGTACAAATACATTGCAGGTCCATCATGTTGTGTTTCCCCCACCTCTCTACATACAGCTAACCCTACTCTGACATACAACCAATAAGAATGAAGGGGCATATATATACAATTACATCACGTTTTGCTAGGATAATCAGCTCTGACTCTTACTTTGAAGGGGGGGCTGGTTGCAAAGATAGTGTTCCTGACTCTCACTTTGAAGGTGGGGCTGGTTGAAAGAATAGTGTAACTTATTCTAAACTTAAATAAACCTCACCATAACCATAATGCTTAGGCAACTGGATCTACAAAACTCCTAAAATAAATACACCATAGTTTTGTTCTTTACTTCTCTGGAAAAAATTATCTAAATAAAAAGGTATATTTTTAATTTGTAGATTATATTCTTATTTTATTATTTCATCTTTGCTTTTCATTACAAATTTTACAAATTCAAGTCTCCAAGTTTTTTTTAAAAACATTAGATTTCTAGCAAGCTATAAACTCTCCCCCTCCCAAGGGGATTCAGTTTACACTTTATTATTATTGGTTGCACGTCAGAGTAAGTTTAGCTGTGTGTAGACAGGTGAGGGAAACGCAGCGTGATGGACATGCAATGGAATTGTATACACCCGCTAACGACATACTGGGGTATCTAGACCAGATTCAAACACACAACTCCTTGACGTTGTTGGCCATGACAGACCCTGAGCGTATGTGTTGTCACAGGTGTGTTAGCCCTCGCTGCCACTCAGCAGTACTTCCTGTTGTCGGAGGTGGCGACACGAATACTGCCTGCTCTCTGTCAGTTGACCATCGACCCAGAAAAGAGTGTGCGGGACAGCGTGTTCAGGACAATCAAGGGCTTCCTTGGCAAGTTGGAGAAAGTATCAGAGGACCCAAGTCTTAGAGAGTCCATGGGTGTGTTTTATTTTATTTACAGTCAATTCTCTTTTTTTTTGTTAGTGTAAACTTTTATTGCGATAAATGTTGAAAATAAATATATTGTCAATGCCTTCTATACATTTTTTCTACTTTATTTTTTAAATGTGTATGCGGAAACCCTAATTATATGAAAACATTCAATTTTAATTTTTTGAATTAGCATTGGGATTAGAAAAGTATTTGGGAAACTTGTTTGAAAATATTTGATATTTTATGATTTATTTAATTTCCGTACCACTCCGGGCTATAAATCTATGGGTATGTTTTTACATAACTATTAGGCCTACTTTTATATGATTATTTTTTATAAAAATAATTTTTTATAAAAATAATTATTTTTTATAAAAATAATTTTTTATAAAAATAATTTTTTCTTTAAAATTATTAATTTACTGCTAAACATTTTTTGGGAAGTATTTTATCACTCATACTACTACGGCACGGCCATACTAGCTACTAGGATATCAGAATGTCAATCATACTACTCGCATAAAAAACAAGGTTATGTGCTTTGGCAATTTGGTTGCCACGTTTTTGTCATGTTGATAGGGCTGTAATTAAGGCTATAGTCCTAACTATACAAAAATAAACTGTAGAAACTAAAATCAAATTTCACCCCAGAATGAATCTAATAATATATTACCGCTTTGTTGACACAGAGGCCGATGTTAACACAGCCACCCCGAGCTTGTCAAACGCTGCTGCCACCTGGGCGGGTTGGGCTGTAACTGCAGTCACCGCCAAGTTCTACCGCAGTCAGTCTGATACCGTCAAGTCTTCCTCCATGGCCAGCAAAACGCTCAGCAAACCAGGATCTCTAGGTTTGAGTTTGAGTCGCTGTATGGGTGTTTTAGCTAATAACAGGGTATCTGCCTGCTTTTCTTTTGTATCGGAACACTATCGCTTTGTAATTGGCTTGTTATATTCCCTAAATGTGGTTGGGTTTTGTGTTTGTTTTATTCCAGTGAAGTACAACTTTTTCTGACTGTAAACCAATCTGTGTAGTGTAATAAAGTAGTCTGTAAACAAACCAAAAAAATCACTATGGTAATAATTTTATAACATTTATAATTTTTAAAATTAGTAGGTGCCTAGAATCATTGTTAGGCCCAGAAACATCAGAGTACTAGGGGGACAAAGAGAGACCACACTATACACTGTTACACGAGGGATGCTACCCTATATATTTATTCACTCTGTAGTCATACATTTTTTAGCTGCCACATTGGAACGCTCCCGAAACGAGAGTGCCGGTCGACGCTGACTTAAAAGTAGACTTTGCTCCAGTTCACATGTTGTCAACCTAACTTTACATGAATTCCTTAAATGTACATGACAGTTCTCTCCTCTGGAACAGACCACAAAAAGTATATTCTTAAACTATATGGTCATAATTAGTAGAAAATACATACACTACTTAGTTGCTACACATTTCCAATATATATATATATA
>CABFWB010004713.1:0-54978 GCA_902151455.1 Timema bartmani | reverse complement strand
AAAAATATATATATATATATATATATATTACATGTTTTGGGACACAATTTGTTAATCACGTGGTTTTGGGGCTGTACAGCCCTAGGCCTATAGTTGGGAATGAAATAAATAGAAGCACCTGCATGAATCCTCTCTCGTCCGGGGGCAGACAGCCATATGTCCGCTCAATCTCAATCATGCCAGTTTCCGAGTTGATTACTTCCTCCACAGCACTGAAGCAATGACTGCCAGGCTGACCTACACATGTCCCATTTGACTGGTCATCAGGACAATGCCCATCACAGTAGCACACCACAGTGTGAGCTGTACAAGCACAAAATATATATACTTTTGTTTATTAATATGCAATGATATTTTGCACATAACACAAAACAGTCTACAACATTACTAACTTTAAGATGGAAAAAACACAAACATTTTAATTAGACACAATATATTTATTCTTTGTTGTTACAAACTGGATTATAATTTCATGAAATTTCGAATCAACTGCTAAGGGCCATTCGACCACCAAATTTGTATTGCACAATTTTAACAAGAAGTATCCTTATAAGCTCTAACGGCGATTCAATGATTTCAAACCATTACAGTTGCAGAGTTATAAGGGGATAAATTTGCTTCAAAAGTGAGTGTGAAAAGCACCATACAACTTCTTAAAAAAGGAAACAAAAAACTAGAAAAGGTTAAGTTGGTAAAGGATGATTGGGCATCTAGTTAGGAACTTGTAAAAGGAACCATTTCTTTAACCATAAAGGAAAAACGTAGGGCTGAACAAATTTGAATTGAATGTGAATATATTATAATATAGGAAGTTATGTTGCAAGTTTCACAGTCCCTTGTGAAGAGTACCTGTAGAATGAAACCTAGGTCAATGGATTGAGTGGTAATGATCTCCAAGAGGCAGCCATTACCCGGGCAATTGTGCTGATCTTCCTAATATACGTGATATATTATAACTAATGTCTAGACCAGTCAAGAAGTCTTGCTAGGAATCTGTCAGCGCAGTCTAGGAGAGATAGAAAGAAATTGATAGAGATTACTTCATACAACAGGGTAGAGGGCAATATATAGTGCCGAGTAAATGAATCTTAGGACACTGTTTTTGTTTATTTGTAGCAGGTTATTTTTATGTTATTTATTAAGTCATTTTTTTGTTATTAAATATTTGGAAGTCTGCTCCCTATGGGAAATTCTTTTAATATGTAAGCTACTATTTCTTTGTGCTTTTCTGACTATCTCATTATTGGCCTTAAATTATTATAAAGAAATCTGTTTCCTGATTGACTATAACCTCTCCCCTGATCTTTTAACGGTTGGTCAGCATCTAAACATTTTTTCCTTGTTGAATTTGCTTTTTACATACTTTGTGAGAGGTATGTTTACTTGGCATAGATAAAATTCTTTGATAGTATTTTATTTGTTTAGCTGAAAGTAGGGTCTAACTTTACTTTGTGATTTATTATATTTTTATAGTTTTTAGTTTCATTTGGTTGTAAAAATGTAAGTCAAGCATAACTAACAATGCCTCTTGGAGATTCAAAATTGTAATGTGACACTGAGAAACGTTGATTTATTTTTATGTAGGTCTGTCCGGTTTTAAATTAACTAATTTCTTAGTATTTATTTGCAAGGGACTGGCTTTATTCTTAATGTTATGTTTTGTTCTAATTTATAGCTTCCATTTAAACTTAAATGTTCTTTTTACCATGATCACTTCTTCAGACGACATATATGTAGATGTATTATTTCCATTAAATAATATCTTTCTCTGAATATTTCATTTGGATGAATTCATATTTCTTTTGCTAGAAAATATTTTATTTACATTCCTTTTTTTCCTTCAGAAAATTACTAATTATACATTACATGATTAGCATTTAACTTACTATTTATTTTGGTCTGATTGCCCCATCCTGGTCTTTGTTCAGTGGCAGCAATGCAAAGTATCAACTTTGGTCTTTTTTTTTTTGTTTTTATTTATTTCTATATCTTTTCCTGTACCTTCTATCATTCATTAGAAAACTTGGGATATTGTTTTTCTATTACTATCTACCAAAATAAATTACCATGTATTTTTGCCGTGAGCTTAGATTGATGCAGTTTTTATCCAAAATAATTGTATATAGGTCTAAAGTAGAGTATATTCCTAAATTGTAAGGTGTTATAATAGGTAATTTAGCAACCAATGTAGATATATGTACTAAGTGTATACAATTCATTTAAATATATTTGGTGTAATTACATATTCTCATTTTCCCAATTATGTCACTCTCAATCAAACATCCTTCATACTCAAACCAAGGGTGAAGGGGACGTGACCTCTTCAGAAGCCGCTCCTTGAACTGAACTGTTTGAGCTATTGGGATGGAAAGGAACCTTTTTCTTTTGAACCAGCCCAAATTATTCTGGTCCGGGAAATGGGGCCGCCCCACAGATAGCCTTCAGTATATACACATTTCTTTGGTATATAACGATAAAAGAACACTATAATGTGAAACACACTTTAACTCTAAGAGTTTTTAATTTTTGGCGGGTAGGAGGTGGAGGAGGTTGTGTTGCAGCCCCATGGATGTCTATTTTGACATCTTCTAATCCACTTTAGAAGGAGTGCTGAGTATCTTAATATCTTCCAGATCAACATATCGTATTTGAAGTGGTGAACGTACATATTCAAGCTTGTTGGAAGGGGTTTAAGTATCCTGAGATTCCATTTTGTTATTTACAAATATCTATTTGGGATTTAGAGGGGATACTTGCATTAAATGTTTTCCAGTTCATTAAGGGTCCAACATGATGTTTTAAGATTTTTGTTCTATACCTAATGATAAATCTATTTTACTACATCCTGGTTCATCTATGTGATTAGATAGGAGTTAAATGATAAATACAAATTGACCTACTTATAAAACAATAATAAGATAAGATTAATTAATGAAAAGCCTGATGTGAAAATCTTTTCTAGATTTCATCTAGTCACCACATATTAATCAAGATGCATAAAAAATTTTGCTAATAATAGGTTTGGGTGGGAAATTACCAAAGGTTAAGGTAGACTGTTTTTCCAACGAAATTTTGTGTAGCCTGGAGACAGGTTGCAATATTTTCACCTCACCATATAGATCTAGTTGACAAGCTGTAGGGTCTACAAAATATTTAGGATAGTGCAAAATAAAGATATTAACTAAATATCAACCAGGCAAACAACTTTTGAGCCATTTATTCAACCAAGAAAAGCAATAGACCTACATTATTTAACTCAATTACAAGTCCTGCTGTGCACTTTGCCTCAGAAATAACTAACATGTTAAGAATTTGCATGGATAAGGTATGATTGCAGATTCATTTTTATAAATTTGAAAAAGTTAGAATTTTTTCTCTTGAAAATCTGACTTTTAGCGCACCACAAATAAATCTTGACAATATTTATTTGATTGTCTACCTTTCATATTTCAAAAATGACTCAAGACATTGGAACAAAACTTTAAAAGGAAAGTTCTAATACATTATTTACTAAGCCAATAGTTTCCCCCAGTTTTGTTTGTTCCATTAGACTAGTTTAAATTTTGCAACTAAAATATAAAGGTGTCTGGAGTTTTATGTGCCATCTGCGGCCTATTTTATATTACTACATGTTTACAAGAGAATTCACTAATAAATTGTGAAATATTGGTAAATATTTGATAATGCTACAAGTTTAGTATAAAGCTTTGTAAGTATAGATGAAATTTAACAAGTTATAAGTGCTTTTAGAGCCTCAATTAAGTTTATAGTTTGGTTTCATGAAACTACCTACTAGTAGATTACAGTGACTTGTAAATCAAGAACTAGGTGAAATATTTTACAGGCTCAGTTTTAATGATCACTTTTTTGACAAAAATGATAATTTGCAATAATTTACTTTAATGGTTAGATCACTTGTGTAAAGCATTTTTAAGAACAGAGATATCAAATTGACACAGTAATGAAGATATTTATACACTGTATCAGTGTTGCCAACGACCATAGAAGTGCTGTATCTAGCTTAGTACCAGAAAGTCGCTAGATTGTTGCTAAACGAAAAATTAAAAGTCGTCAGATTTGTCGCCAAACCAAAAATTCATACATTAATCCGAACTGAATGTAAGATACATCAGTGGACTGAGGTGCTCCCCGGATCCGAAACGATGTCATTGTGACTTGTGAATGGCAAATAGATAGTTTAACTCTTCTGTAGACCAAAGCAATGCATTATACGTTCTTGTAGTATGGTAGTTCAAATATAAAAATTCTACAGCATTAAAATTTAAAATAATGAACATGAACTTGAAAGAAAATAAAGGAAAGTCACCAGATTAAAAATGAAAATTAGTTGTTTCAGACCTGTAAAAGTCACTAGGTCTAGCGACAAAGTATGCACTGTATTATAGACACTTTCATGATTGAGGATCTAGCCATGTAGTTTCATAAATAAGAATGATATGAATTTTATTACATTGATAGAATATAATTTAATGTTCCAACTGAGTTAATTGAAATTTGGGGTTCTATTAGAATATCTAAGGCTATTATCGGCTTCACTAGCCTTATGGACTAATACTCTAAGGTGTCACTTTCGTCAGAGACTGAACTGTCAATGCAATGATGAGGAAATTGGGGTTTGAATCCCGGTTGTGTGTATTGGTGATGGTTTTTTACTAAATGATTTTTCCCTCTCTCCCCCACAAATACAAGTAACTTTCTTCATCCCTAACACACTTAAGTAACTAGTACTTATGCATACAACCCAAATGGGTATTAAGATGTGGTGCTAAATAAAAGCTATCACAAATGTATTAATTATTTCAAAATTGAGTAGTGCCACATAATACAAGGAGCCTACCTAGTAGGTTGCGCTAAGACTCTCCTACTCAATCCTGATATCACCACCAAACGGTGTACCCCAGGGCCTGAGTAGCCTGGTGGAGGTTGGGTTGAACCCCAGCATAAGCCAGGTCAGGTGTAGACAAGAGACAGGAGACTGGCCAGGGCAAAACACAACAAGCTTGGAAAAAGGGTCTGGCCAGTTGGCTCCCAGCTTGGTGGGCTGGGAGTGTGAGGATTGGCGACTGATGAGATAAGTCACTGTCGGCAACAGTAGTTGTGGAAGGCTATCACCAAATGAAGGCTTACCCAGACCTATTTAAGCGGCAGCTACTCAAGGGTAGGCCCCGACTGGCTTAGTAAGCTGGTGGCCGAAACAAACCAAAGCACCCAAGAAAATAAAGTAAAATCACAGACTGGATTTTTTTTACCATAAACTATGAATAGGGACTGTGAACATTGACACACTGACTGTAAGGGTGGAGGAGATTGTGGACATGGATGAGGTAGCAGTCAAAACGCTAGTCTAGACGAATATTTCCTTCCTAGCTTGATAGCAATGATTGTATTTTAGGGTGCAGTTGTTAGCGTTTTAAATGGTAGTGTAAAATGGACCTAGCTTCTTTTCTCTCACTCTCGTCTGTTTGTTCTTTAGAATTTAGATGAATTAAAAACTGAGAAGCTGAGATGAAAGTCAGTTGTTCACAGATCTTTTCTCTTTTCCATTAATTTGTTTATAGTGTATTTTGTGTTATGCTAGCAAATTATTATTTACCTGTAAATGTTTAACATTACGATTGTAAGTAATAGTAGGTACTAGTAAGTGATAGCTTCCAAACAATATTGACATGTAGCGGACACATGTCTTCATAATTCAAAGTAAAACAAGGAGAGTTGGGCGAATAAAAGGATGAGAGTTGTAGGGGAAGAGGTTGAGGGTTGGTCTGGAAGTTGATGAGGGGTAGGCGGGGAAGGAATGATGGACGGAAAGGATACTACCGTTAGTGCAGCGGCAAGCTGATTATTATATAACTCCGCAAACTAATGCATGACGTTAGCCTAAATTTTGTAAACAATTACACACGTAATTTGTCTTGGTCTCAATAAAGGCCAAGAAATATAATAACATACAAACCCACAATGAGTAAGAAATTATAGCATAAAACAACACTCTTTTAAAAGTTTCTTTAAAAAAAGTGAAAGTATCAAACATGTTTAAGGCCCAGTCATACAAAAATCTAGATTCGAAACAAATAACGCTTAAATTTTCAACATCTGAACTCAAAAGAATATTTTCCAAATTTAGCAAAACTAGCCATTGGACTAGCAATACAGTACAGATGAATGTGAAAGAGGATTTTCTGCTATAAAAAGAATTAAAGCCTGTTTAAGGAATTGCATGAAGCAGAGAACACTAAATTTTGCTAGAGATCCGACATTTAAGCTCAGTCGGTAGAGTGTCTGCCTACTGAGCTAAGGGCCCAGGGTTCGATTCCCAGCATGACCGAAAAATGTATCATTGGTGAAATATGGGTTTACCCTTTCACAATGATAAATTAACAGCCAGGAACTGGATGTTGTGCTTGTCTTAGTCTTAAGTTAGATTATATGGCATATTAACCTAAGACAGGCCTAGCCAACCGGGAGTGGAAAATATATGGCTTGAATAAAAAACTGACCCAGGCCATAAGCTGGAAACAGTAATGGATGGATGGATGATTTCACTAGAGGGAACAGATCCGACCGACTTTGACTATAAAAAGGCTGCAGATAACTGGGCTTCTAAGAAGAAATGTAGAGTTAATATATAAAATATTAATTTTGAGTTAAAACAACATATTTAAGAACAAACATATTTTTAAAAAATTGAATTTTAATATAAAAAATGAGTTTGTTATTAATATTAAACATTCTACTCTTAAAATACAAAGTAACTTTGTTGCTAAGCAAGCAAGATGGCGGATCGGCGTGGTTCTTCTATCTGTGGCGTGAGTAAAAATTATTTTAAACCTAACGAGGAAAGTATTTTCTGTGATGGAAAATGTGCAATGTGGTACCACAAAACCTGCGCCAAAGTAAGCAAAAGAAAATTTATCTTTTTGGTAAATAATAAAGACTCTAAATTGTTCTGTGAGAGATGTGGCAGTGATGGTGCAGCTGCAACAATCAACAAAGGCAGTGCAACAATGGATCCCAAAGTTTGTAATGCTCAAATCACCAAGTAAGACTCAGGTGGACAAAACATTTACTCAATCGGTGACGTGATGCAGGAGCTAGGAAGAATGAGCTGCCAGTTTAACAAAATAAATCATAGTAATAAAGTTTTTGCCGATTCAATTTTGAAAATAGAGAATAGTGTGGGTCAGGTTAAACTTGATAACGAGGGTATTAAAAAAGAAGTGTGTATGCTTAATGAGCGTAATGAAGAACTTGAACAGTAGCCTATACGGGACTCAAATGTCCTGATTGATAGGATTCCGAAATTGGGAAAAGAAAATGTGACAGATATAGTTCTTAAGATTAGGTGAAAAATAGGTGTAAACATAACAGCTTGTGACATTGATATTGCTCACCGGCTCCCACAATGGAAAGCGGGAAAACCGCCGACTGTAATAGTAAAGTTTGTTAGGCGAACAATGAAGGTAGATTTAATGAGAGAGAAGGCCAAGTTGAGGAACACAAATTCAGTTTATTTTGTGGATGCACTGGCTCATAACATCTACCTGAATGAGTATCTAACAGCTAGTAACAGAAAGAAGTTTGCCGAAGCAAGAAAACAAAGGGAAGATGGTGAATTTGAATTTGTCTGGGTCAAGAGTGGTCATAATTACATACGAGAAGAGGAGAGGAAACCAGCTCGCTGTACAAAGAAGAAAAAAAGTGGGAAGTAAATAGAAATGAAAACGCAAACGGTTTTGTTGTGGTTAAAAAAGATGTTAATGGTTGTTTTTAAATTGACCAGGCTTAGTGTATTTTTTGCAAATGGTTTTATGGAGTGTTTATTATTCTTGGTTTTTCCTTTTTTACTATAATTTTCATGTGCTCTACTTGTGGTTTTGTCTCATCCGGCCCTGGGTATGTACCTTTGTGTTTTATTGTTGTTTTCTTTGCTTTAGTCCAAGAAATCATCTTATTGGTAAATATAGCTGTCTATTTCTTTATGTTTCTTTAAACATATGTATAAGTTATTTCTGTTTTTAGTAACAGGGTAATAGCAGGTCTAGTTGGTGTGATTAGCAACATGTGTTTCTATAAACAAATTAGTATGGGACCTTTTATTGGTTTAAATTATTACAAACAATGAGAAAAAAAAAGAGATAATGTTAGATAATTTGACTCAATTTGTTAATTGTTTTCCTAAACCCAAAATAAATATATTTTACTTAAACATCAAGTCTTACAAATAAGTTGTATGAACTACAGGTGATAATAAGTACTCCTTGTGAATGTGAGGAATGCCAGGCCTCCACCGTGGTTCGGATTCCACATTAAACTATAGGTCCTCCATTTCATCTCACTATCACACTACCATTACACATTAGCATAAGTGCGTATAACCCGAACGGGTAGTAGGACGCAGAGATGATGATGATGATGATAATAATAATAATAATAATAATAATAATAATAATAATAATAATAATAAGTACTCTGCCTTTACAATGGGATTTAATTATACTTAAAGAAATGTAGCTTAAATCGTATGAAAGTAACTTTTATAATATTAATGGTTATACAGGAACCTTTGCCTGTAGGAATGACAGGCAGGGTGTGTGTGTGTGTGTGTATATATATATATATATATATACTGAAATAACCTGAATTTCAATGTTATGGAAATAGGCGAGTGATTTTTATTTTCTAATAATTGAAATAGACTCATTAAACAGATCAGTGTTATATATAGGCCTCCAAATATCCCTCTTAATAACTTCCTGGCATATTTTGAAAACATTCCAAACCAATTGGCAAGGAAAAAATGCATAACTATAGGGGACACAAACATTAATACAATGAATGACACAGTATTTAATAATCTGATAAACGGCTATGGCTTTGACATTTGCAATGAGCTAGCAATCAGAATAACTAACAACAATGAAAGTACATTAGACCAAATTATTTCAAATGTAGATGGCCAGGCTCTGTGGGTTTCAAACATTAACAATAGTTTAAGTGATCAAAACATTCTAATAGTGGAATTGGAATCAAATTATATCACGGTGGAGAGGAAAAATGACACTGAAAATCAATGTATAATTGATTACAATATCTTAGGACTTAAGCTTAGTGAATCTTTCTGACAAATTAACACCAGCACAAATAACATTTTTTTTTTTAGGAACTCATGACAATAGTGCAAAATGCTTTGTTGTTTGCTGAAAGAAGGGGAGGTCAAATAATTAAAAATAGTGCTCATTATTCTCCTAGGTGTGTTTGGGCAAACAATGAGCTGTTGGAAATGATTAAATTACGAAACAAAACATATAAACTAGTTTAATTTAACCCAGAAAATACCAACTATAAGAGTGATTATATTTTAGTTAGGAATAATGTAACTGCACTTAAGAGAAGGTTGATCAAAAACTACTTTTCAAAAAAGTTTATAAGTAGTAGTAATAATCCTAAACAATTGTGGCAGGAGATAAATAAGTCCCTTGATAAAAACTGTAAAGTTAATAATAAAATAGCCAGGGGTGCAGAATATGTCTAAACACGCGAACGAGGTTCGGGGGAAATTAAAGCAGTCCTGGGGAAATTTGGGGCAAGGAAAAGTCCAACAACTGTGTTGACTTTTTAGTACATTCTAGTTCTGATATGGTAGTTTCATTTGTATGTAAAACTAAGGCCAATGACATTCAACACTGACACTATCAGTATGTGCCATAGTGAGGCAGTGTCGGTCTAAGCACAAAGAGTTGCGAGTCATCAGTCACCTACCCTACCGCGAGTGTTTGGTAGCTATGGCGGGTAGGTGAGTGAGGGTAGGGAAGGGTGAGCGATGTTTTGTTTTAGTTTGAATTCAATCACCTTTATATCGTGGCTTAATTACACGGTGATGTGCGCACAGTTTATTTAAACTCGTGACATGCATGTTGTAATAATTGGTTAGCCATGAAATTGTTGTATTTAGTGGACCTATTAAGGTTTGTACATTCAACAATAGATAAATGTTTATAAAAAATTAGATGGTTTAGTGAAACAAATGTTTATTATGTCGACTTTTAAGAGCAAACAAGACTTCAACTGTGCTTATTGTGAATGGCGTGGCAGACATGATAAACTCGGATATCAGGTATCTAATAAACATCCCCAAGAAAAACCTAGAAGTAAGTATCAAGGGAGTATTGCAAGTTTTGTCAAATGTAAATTATGTGATCAGGAAAAACTCAATCATAAATAGTGATAGTATTTCCCTTAGTGTGGTTGATAGTGACAGACCTTGCAGTAGTGGCGAGTCTACAAAAAAAATGAAAAGTCTATGAAAATCAACAATTAAACCAAGGCCTCTGGAATTACACTCCAGTGCCTCTTACTCTCAAGATATAAAATTAAATGCTAGCACCGGTAAGCCTACTGGTATCATTGAACAATTAATAACAATATGTAATGCACACAATATGGAAAAAAACTAAATTTTTCATAAGGTAGGTACTATAAAAATAACTATGATTAAAAATATGTTTGAATTTGAATTTTCCAAACTATATAGTAGGTAATATAATCCTTATTCCCTTCAGCCTCTATAAAAAAAAAAAAATGTTTTATTTTGAGCAATATGGTTTTTGGGGAAATAAAAAAAAAAGTTAGGTTCTGGGGAGATATTGAATCTCTGAACATATTCTGCACCCCTGAAAATAGCAAGATTGAATTTATGAACAAGGAATATAATACAACTTCTGAAATGGCAGATATGCTAAATAATTTTTTTATAACTGTAGGACATGATCTTGCAATGAATATTCCTGTATATCCTGATGATAAGTGGACATATTACACTATCACTATAGACTGCTTATTTTCAATTTTCTTAACAGATATAATGGAAGTAAAAAAATATTTTAGATCTTAGTAGCACAAAATGTTTGCCTTTTGATAAATGTTCTAATAAAGTACTAAAACACTGCTCAAATTTTTTTTGCATAGTATACCTTTGTTCTATTTAATAAATCTATAATAGAAGGTAAATTTCCGGAACAGTTGTAAATATCAAAAATTATTCCCGTGTATAAGGGTGGCACTTTGAAATGTGATCCATCAAGCTAGATGCCTATCTCACGTATTTCTTCCAAATCAAAAATATTAGAAAAAAATAATGAAAGTTAGATTACTTAAGTTTTTAGACAAAATACATTTTTTCAAACACCACCAAAATGGATTTAGGGGGAAATCTGATACACTAACTGTGGATTTTGAATTGATCTATAAAATACAGAATACATTGAATGACAATACTAAGAATTCAGGAGCTTTATTTATTGATTTAAAAAAGGCATTAGACACTGTCAACCATGAAATTCTATTATACAAGCTTTCTAAAATAGATATAAGAGTAGTAACTCTTGAGTGGTTTAAGAGCTATATTACTAACAGAACTCAATACAATTACTACATAAACAATCACGAAAGTACTGTATGTGATGTCACGTGTGGGGTCCTTCAAGGTTCGGTAATTGGGCCTGTACTTTTTCTTTTTTATGTTGATGACATTTTCCAGGTAAATTTTCAAGGCCATTTCAACCATCTGCAGATGACACAAGTTTATTTTACATTGGAAAAAAATGTAAAACTATAGCAGAGAATATTCAAACAGACCTGAAATTGTTATACCATTGGTTAAGAGTCAATAAACTGTCGCCGAATCTTGAAAAGTCTAACTACGTCATTTTTATTAGACAGGGAAACAAAGATAGAAAGAATATAAATAATTAGCAGATAAGCTTTGGGAATAACGTATTGAAAAGAGTAAAGAAAGCAAAATATCTCGGTCTGACCATTGATAGCTCACTATCTTGGAGCCCACATATAAACCATGTCACAAAAAAATAAAATAATTAGGGCTCCAGTAGGGGAGCTAAAAAACTTTTCTACAAATTCACTCCGAACATGTTAAAGCCCAGCTAATTTGCTCTGGTTAACACACACTTGTCCTACTTAAATGTAATCTGAGGTAATACTTTTAAAAGTCATTTAATACCACTAATAAGACTATAAAACACAGCACTAAAAAATATTTTTTGGCTGCCCAGCGGTGAGGACAGTGACATTAAGCTTAAAAGGTTGGGTATTTTGAAATTAACAGAAACTATTATTTTGGATATGGTTGTAATGGTATAAAAACTTGAAATCAACCTAACTATTAGTAACCTAAAAATTGGGGAATTACTCTACAAGAAGTATGAATAATTATTTCCAGAACAGCGTAAACACCACTACATTTGGACTTTACTCAACAAAGACTAGGGGACCAAAATTTTTCAAAATAATACCACAAGAAATAAAGATGAAAAAACTTAATCTTTTTAAAAAGGAAGTTAAGAGGTACATTCTGGAAAATAATTTTGACTAGGTGATATGTGGGTGAAAAAGTATCTGTAATTTTGTAGTAACTGATGTTATAATTGGAGCAGAATGTGTATGTATCCTGTACTTGTTGTTTTTGTCTTTTGTAAAGGTTTTTTGTACTATTATGTTTATTTGTAATTTTACTATCATTGGGGTGAGTGCATCTAAAATAATGTGGCCAGGTGAGGACAAATAATCTATACCCTGTAATTAATCTCACTTTCCTAAATGTATGTAACAAGTTAGTGAATGAACCACACCTACATTAGGATGTTTATATGTATAAAAGCCGATTTTGGCTCATTTTATAGACAAATTCTGAATAAATACCTAACCATGGTGTCTACTCAACTTGACCAATGGAATTCCCGACATTTTCCCTGATTTCCCATAATCACTTCCTAAAATTTCCGACTCAAAAATATGTCACACCCTTCTAACCTACCCCCCAGGTTTCTGTTAATATTTTTTTTTATAAATAATAATAAGTAAAAATTTAAATCAAGTTTTTTTATTTGTATTAATAAAGTCTACTAGGAATTAGAAAAATTATAAAATATATTACACAGGTACAAAAAAAAAGACAGTTTGAATTACATTGAAATTTACTGATCAATATATTTCATATTTTGAGTAAAACAACATTTTCCCAGATATTTTTTGTAATTTACCAAATTCCCGACATTCCCGTTTTTTCCTGGCCATTTTAAATTCCCGGCTAATTCAGTTTTTCCTGATTTTCCTGGATGGTAGACACACTGCTAATTAAATCTAGTTTTTTTTTTACGAATGTGTATTGGAGTTTTAAGTTTAAAAATGTAAATAAAATATAATAAAAAAATTGCAAGGTGTTACTATGCTTCCATCCGGCTACTTCATTATGCCACCAGGATGGCAACATTTTCTGGGGAGAACTCTGCCTTGGTTCTATAAGTTTTCCCCGATGGCCCCTACCCTAACCTATAAAAATAATTATTCATAATAACAGTTCGCACAATCCACCGAGGAGGAAAATAATACAATAACATTCTAAATAGTAGCATGGCCATTTATACAAAATTAGATTGTCAAAACCTTTTAGTTTAGTTAATTAAACAAAATTCATTAACTCTATCCATCGATAAGAACTTTACAAAGTTTAGTAATCACTAAGCAAGTCTCTTATGCCAGGATCACGATCAACTTAACGTAACGTTCACTTAAAGTTAACTTAACGTATGTGTGATCACAATTCACATAACTTAACGTAACAACTCGAGCCAAACATATTCATTCTCGATTATGATCTGTGATTTGCACTTTACAGTTTTCAATCGATATAATAAATATACATTACAAAACTTTTTTGATATATTTAGCTTTCCTATTTTAGTTTAATTATTTTATTTCAATATCTGATCACTAGAACTTATGCTAAAGAGTCAACATTGGTCATAATAACAACAAATGAATTACTAAATAGCCCTGTTGACGTCACTCGCATAATGATTGGTTGGCTAGATCACGTGATACCATTCAAGTAACATTCACTTAAAGTAAAAGACCTCCCAGGACATCTCTTACGTTAAGTTAACTGCATCGTGATCGCTTACATTTAAACACACGAGGAGGTCCTTTACGTTAAGTTACGTTAAGTTACGTTAAGTTACGTTAAGTTAACTTTAATTTAACGTTAAGTTGATCGTGACCCCGGCATTAGATACCAAATTGGCACATTTAAGATAGTAAATATTTAATTATTCAGTAAATGTTTAATTCATTGAATGGACTTGATGAAGTGACAGTTTCCCAATGTCTGGTTTAAAGTCAATTGGCAGGGATCCAAAAATCAACGCCTTGCACCCCATTGGTTTTTAGCGCCCCTAGGTAGTCCCACCACCCCTGAGGGGATGTTAAAAAAAGTTTACTTTAAGAACCAATGGGCAAGATGGTAGAAATATATTTTATCATATTTAAAGAATCCTGCCCTCCTTCCGTACTAATCGCAAGATATCTTATGTTGCGGGATAGTTTGTGTTCTATAAGCATAACGTTTGTTAGGGGACTTTTGTTTTGTAATTCACAAAAAAAAAACATATTTATAGGAATGTAGGCATCATAAAAGTAGATATTTGTTTGGATATTTAAACATATCAACTTAATCAAACAAAATATAGGCTTGAGCTTACACAGTTTTAATCGTTTTTTAGAATGGCTTTAACACAAATCTATAAAAATAGAAGTACATAATACCAAAATATTTGCCAGATAGACCTATATTTAAAAAGAGTTGAAATTACTATAGTTAATTTCTTAGATTGGGAATAAAAATGTATATAATTAGTTTAAAATTGTATTTACCTGACGTTCCCTGTCCCATATATAGCCACATGCCTAATAATAGCCCTGCACTTTTACAAAAACTAGAATCACAGCACATTTCAGCCATTTTACTTTTGTGTTATTAAAATAAAAGCCAGAGATCATATAAACAAAGCCTTTCTAAACATTAGAGCATAGATAATATGACTCATAGGCGTGCGTAATATGAATGAATGAATGAATGAATTTATGAATGAACAAGAAAAAATACTTTGGAATATGAATGAATAAAACATGGCATTTATCCGAAAAACTAGGAATTTTATATACAGCCACCCTTTTTAGACGTTGATGTGGCAAAATTTCGAAATTCTTATGTGATAAAGTTGATTTTTAAATGTGCAGTATCTATCGTAATAGAAGAAGCGGCTGGCATAGGAGATAGTATGTGGAAGAACGAGCGGAAAAAGAAGATGGAAGGAAATTCCATGGTGGAACGAAAATATTAAAGCAGAAATAAAATGCTAAGAACAGAGTATTTAGAGAATGGTTCATAAAAAAGAATAAGAGGAATTGAGGATAAGTACAAGAAGGAAAAAAGGAGTGCAAAGAAGATAGTAAGAGAATGGAGGAAAATATGGATGAAAGAGTGGACGAAAGTGCTACAGATCGATGTGGAAGGGAGCAAGACAGTATTGTATAGTCAAGTGAGCCAAAGGATGAGGGAAAATAGGTGAGAGGTTTGAAAGAAGGATGAAAAAGAAAGGATAATGGAGAGGGAGGAGGAGATAAAGAAGCTATGGAAATCATATTTTGAGAGATTGTTACATTCGGAGGGGGAAAAACTAATACAAGAGGAAGAAGAAGAAGAGGAGATGGACAGAGAGATGTAGGAGAGAGTAGGTAGCAGATTTAACTTGGAAGGAGGCAGAAGAGGCCTTGAAAAAGATGAGGAAGGTAAGATCACCAGGAGTGGATGAGCTTCTAGTGGAAATATAACGGCAGGAGGGGAAATACACATAGAGTGGTGTTATAGAGTAGTAAGTGTATAAGGCGAAGAAAGTGACAGGATTAAACAAAAGGTATTATACTAACAATATTCAAGAAAGGGAATAGGAAGAGGTGCGAAAATTATAAAGGCATAACATGTGTTAGTGCGCGAAAATATACGAATATATAGTGGAAAAAATAATTAGGAAAACCGTAAAGGGAAGTTGGAGAGAGGAGCAAAAGGGGCTAAGAGAGAAGAGGTCAACGATAGATTCAATATTTGGAACTAGTGGAAAAGCGATATGAGTTTTGAAAGGATCTAGTAATGGTATTCATGGTTGTAGAAAATCATATGGTAATGTGGTAAGCAATGCTAATTTAGCTGTCTAAAAATTTTGTGACCTAATACAACATTCCTCTAAGCCCTTTTCATCCAGATCTGTATGGTATTAGCTTTTTAATTAAATGATTAAGGAAATTGAAAATAAACTCAAAGCCATATTAGGACGTCTTAGTTCTTACATCTCTACCCAAGACTGAGTAGAGTGCACCACGATTCAATTTCATCACAGACACGCCTGGGCTAATAACCTTGAATACGGTATTTATCTAGTCTATGTTGATGGTTCGTTGTGCACCTTAACCGTTTGCCACGGCCACGATCATGTACATAGATATGGAAACGAAACGTAATTTTTAGTGGTGGGAACGAACTCATTAGTTACAGGAATAATTTATTTTCATTAAGAACTCAACAACAGAAAGAGATGTCAAATGTGAGAAATGTTAAGCTAGTTTAAATATCAAAAATATTGGCAGATTACACAATATTTATGAACATCCTAACTAAAAAAATCTAGGGCTTCATCAAGTAAATTGATAAACTCATTCTTCAGAAACAATTTTTTTTACGAAAAAGGGAAACATATGTCACTTAAATAACCAATTTGGTGCTATAAATCTGTGCAACATAATACTTCATTTCATATCAATACGTGTAACAAACACCACATTAATCAAAAAGTCTTTTGACGAGACCTATGACAGTGTTAGAACAAAAGCGCTGTGAGGTATTTATCCTCACACGCCTACACTAGCCTTCCACTACTACCAACACTAGCGCAGCCACTCCCCGATGTTGGTATCGAATGGTGTGACGCTAAGGAGAGGGCGAAGAAAAGGAAAAGTGGAAAAAAAGGAAGGTTACTACCTTAAAAATAATGAAAAAACAACTGTGGGCATGGGTACACCACAGCTTCTTTACAGATCGATAAAGTATGGGTAGGTACGAAATTCCTTTCTGCGGGACCCCCAGGTGAGACAACTTGGCCGTTCATTAATATATATATATATATATAGTGGCAAATTTAGGACGCACATTTAGTTTAAAAAAAGTAAATATGTAATACCACCAAACCAATAATTTTACTATAAAAAAGAAAAAAGAACACTCTAATCGTCTAAGGATTCTAGCTTTATCTGTGGGTGATGATGGAAGGGATGATTAGTTAGGCTAACTTAATACCAAAATTATTTCTATACAAAGGCATAGGTACATATACAGTCTAATACATGAACCCAATATAATATCAATATAATCTGGGAAAATGATCCTTTCAACTACTCTGTGAGGAAAAAAAAATGTTCTAGTTATCGTCCACTGGAAACAGTTAATAATCATAAAAAGAGAAAGAAAAACTCCCGGCAGTTAAGTTTGGGTAGGCTACTGGTCTATGTCTGAAATACACACACTCCCGGGATATTCTGAGAATATCTCTGATCAAAGAACATTGTATTTAAAAGACAACTAACCCCCAATTATGTTTATTTAGTAGCTATAAGGTGCGAGTTAGCGTAAAGGTCCAAACGCCCACGCTCCTACCGGCAGGGCATATACCCAATCGGACCAACCCAGTATCACCTTACTTATCCCTTGTTCTTAAGTGATTAGTGGCAAAGGGTGAGGTTGGGTCAGCTGCGTCTTGTAATAGTTGCTTGGTTGGGCTTTCCACCAAAGATATAATCTGGTAGTCACAGTCCTTCGAAACGCCACCGATCCAGGTATAGAAAAAAACAAAACAATAGTACATATCTTTGCTTGTACTGGGTTTTCAAACCTGTTTAACTATGGCCCTGCAACCACACTTTTATGACCAAAATAGTGGTTATCTATTCACATCCCAGGTCACTTTAGGTAGTAATTCTTCTTTAGTACAGGGGAAATCTCAGGATAAGTTCGATGCACTTAGTAAACACTCAAACAAGATCATAGACTTGTCTCATATTTGAAATAAATTGCAGCACATTTAATAATGCCACGATGCTGTGCACGAGCCAACACAAAAAGAATACATCACCTGTCTTCACCAGACCATACGGCAGACCTTTTAGAATACATCCCCTATCACAAAAATTTAGGTCACTCCTCCTTTGCTCTTGGGTAACGGTCCATACAAATCACCGGCCGCCAACTTGCCTGCGGTCTCAGGTGTGATGGTCTGAAATTCTCCAACATAGTTGCGTATGCTAAATTTGGCTTTCTGGTACAGACCTCAGCTACTCAGTTCACTGCGTACTGTGCCATCCAGTCCTGGCCAGTACACGAACCTTTTGAGGTACAGTGCGCATTTCCTAGCACCAAAAAGCCCTTTTATGGCATGTGCTTGCAAAGTTAGAGGTTTCCTTAACGCCTCGTAAATAACAACCTTCAATGCATATTCTAGAGAGTTTGGCGAGCTACATTTTCGATATACTAGATCATTATGCTTGGTATAGATGGCAGCTCTCCTACGCTGACAACAAATGCCTACGAACTCTGGATCCCTCATTCTAACCAAGTCCTCTCGGATGGATGTTACCAATGGGTCAATCCTCTGCAGAAACCTCAGATTCTGAAGGTTTTTTTCCATTCCCAGCTCTCCTCCTAATGCTATCATTAAAACTAAGTACTCTTCAGTTTTCCTGATGTTCACCATCCCTATAATATCATCCGATCCAGCGGGTAGCCTACTCAACGCGTCACTCTGAGAATCATCCTTCCCAGTGATTTATTGGAAGTCAATGTCAAATTCTTGAATGGCCAAAACCCACCTCATCAATCTTCCATTTTTCAACCGGCAGGTTCTCAAACACGCCAAGGCCTTGTGATCAGACTCTATAACGATAATATTTCCTAAAAGAAACCTTATGAATTTCTGCAATGCCCAAACCACTGCCAAGTGGAGTAATTCAACTCCGCCCCACTCAACTTACGACTGTCCATTGCCACCACCATTTTTGTCCCCTTTTCGTCTAACTGGTAAATGACCTCTCCCAACGCGTATCCACTAGCATCAGTGGTAACATAATAGGTATCATTATGCCTTGGGTGTTTCAGTACCTTGGTATCAAGAAACAAATCTTTCACCCTTTGGAACGTGGCCATTTTTTCCCTTTTGAACTGCCAGCGGGTGTCCTTCTTTAGTAATCTGAATAAAGGAACCGCCTCCCGGGCTAAATAGTCCGTGTAGCACATGAAGTAGCCGATAATACCCAGGAACGCTTTCACCTGAGTCCTATTACTTGGTATCGGGTAATCTCGAATTACCTGAAGTTTAGACGGGTCTGGCCTAGTCCCTATAGGAGTTAGAATATGGCCCAAAAACGGAACCTCCTCCCTAAAAAACTTGGACTTAGCAAGCTTTATGGTCATATTGGCATAGATTATTTGTTTGAACACGTGCCCTAAATGTTCAATATGCTCTTTGAAACTGGTAGAGGTAATCAGCACATCATTAATATAAGCTTGGGTGAACCCTCCGCATGACACGGTCCATGCACCAGGTGAACTCAGCTACAGCTGTTGTCACACAAAATGGGATCACATTGAAGGCATACTGTCGGGACTTATAGAGAAAATCCGTATATTTACTGGCCTCAGGCTTCAGTTCAACTTGATAATTTCCCTGCGTCATATCCATCGTGCTAAGGTACTTTACTCCACGAAAGCTGTGGAGCATCTCTCCAATGGCAGTTGGTGACTCTCGGTCCTTCACGATCAGTTGGTTCAGCCGGTGAGCGTCCAAGCATAGTCTCACCTAACGGTTCCTCTTAACCTCACAAACCATCGGATTTAAAAAGGGGCTGGAACAAGAGCTGATTATCATTGCCTCCAACATTTTCCTGATGTGGGCGTCCAGTTCCACCTCCTAGGCTTTTGGGAGAGGATAACTCCTTTGGAAGTATGCCTTATTGTCCATGAGCTTGATTTCGGCCTCGTAGAAATTATTTAAAACCGGGCGATTGGAGAATGATTGGCGATGTTCCTTAAGAAGAGCTAGAACCACTCCCTTTAGCTCAGGACTCAATCTGGGCGTGTCTTCAATTAATGCCTCTAACTCACTATCAGTTGGCAATGGTCTTCCCTTGTAGGTCAGCGTAGCGTCTCCCTCTTCAGAATCTTTCTGACCCATATCTTGTTTCCTACAACTGCAGATGAGAACCCTTATTATCGTAGCGTCGGGGTTCAGGGTCCATTCCAAATTTCTAATGACATGTTCCCCACTCTGACTTGTTTGGGTGAAGCTTACCTCTCTACTACCAAAATACAAAGTGATGCGATTCTCCCTGAGAAAATCCACCCCCAGAATCGCTAGCTTTATCAGACCTTTAATGACAAAACATATTGCTAGCCTGACTTGGCCTAGCCCATGGACATCCAACTGCATCTGTCGGGTGATGGCGGGACTCTTCCAATTGGTTACCCCTATAATCGTCTTTCTCGGCAAGGGTAAGCAATGGAGCTGTGGGTTATTTTCGAGTATCACATCTGCTAGCTCCTCCAAAATACAACTAACCTCTACCCCAGAGTCTAAAAGGCACCTCACCCTCAACGCTTCTATTATGACTTCTAACTCAGGACACGTAAGGTTCTCTAGGTATATCTACATGCGCTGCTCCTCCTCCAAACGGTCCATTCGCAGATTATCGTTTAGCTGACAAGTCACCACCTCCCAACGCTCTACATGCCTCCTCTTATCACGCACGTCGGTGTACCCCTCTGACCTGGAGGCTTGGTCTAGAAGTGTCTGATTAAACACGCATTAAACATACATAAATGGAACCATACAATTTAGAAATAATATACTTTAGGCCAAAACAATATTCCGAAATAAATAAAGTCATAAAACTGAAAAATTTCCCAAAAGTACTTTAGTCAAAAGTCAACCCAGGGTCTATAGAGAAAAGGTGGGGCAATGTTGCCATGATGTTGAATCTTCCTCCTCCAAGAGAAAGCAGTACAGTGCAGAAATAACTGGTTCATGAAACTTGGTGGCTTAATAGATGGCGCAGTCAAACCGTCATTTACAGCGGAAATTATTATTTGCATTTTTTTTAGGTTCACTCTCTGTTGATTCTGTCGAAGCTGATCCATCCAAACTAAATAATTATGTTACAATTTATTCAGACTTTTAATCATTAAGTTATGCCTGATGTTGGTACTGTTTACTGAACCAAGGTGTCAAAATAAAAATTTTGGATGTGAAGCAATTAGCAGATGAAAATTATGACATTCCAACAGACTGCATCAACAAAATACTGGCCATATATTAAACTACTGAAAAACTACTTTTCTTGCGTGGAGATACAAACGGCAATTTTGTTGGTTCTCAAAGAAAAGATGAAAACAATGTTTGTTTTTTATCAAATGTAAAAATTATGTGGCAGTTAGTCGATTGGTGTCAATTATTGTACTTGCCACATATGTAACAAATGCATCAGTATTGGTGTATAATGCCTCCAAATTGATATCAAAGTTTTGTTGACTAATGCAAATTTATTCATATTTTTATATTTTTACAATCAGAATTGAAAATTTTAAGGAATCATGTGATAATATCAATTTCCATTTTGATAACTATTTTGTCAATTACTTATCTTAATTTTATACTCGTGTCTTAATTTGTAATATTAAACAATAAATTAAAACTTTTTTTATTCTTATGAATCTTTTTAAGGTTTGTCCTTTATTTTTTCCAAAAAAATGTTGTCACCGTAACTATATTACAATGTATCTAAAGTTAGCTATTAGCTGTAAATTGCTTTAAAAACATTATATTGAAATTTATATAACAATAATAAAACAAGGTAGCCAAAAACGTGATTAAATTAGTTTGAACGACAACATTTGTGTAGAATTCTTACGTTCAAACAATCATTTAGGAAAAAAGCTTGTATGAAGTTCATTTATATTACAATATAGATTAAACATTGAAAATAGCATAGACGAGCAAGGCCTCCACGCTTACAAAGAAAACTGTAGGCCTCAAAGTTCACAATTAAAACCACAACAAAACACAGAATTATGAAATTTTTAGATACATCAGTCCCCCTTTTCAGCAGAAGAGAATAAAAACACTAACAATATGGCTAGAGGTGGTTTATTATCTGTTTCTACCTGTTTCTATCTACTTGGATTCTGTAGCTCCCTATACAAACTTGACTCTTCTTAGATGTATTTAATGTCGTATTCATACTACATTTAATTATTAAATTATCATTAATTATTTATTATTATTGTTTATATAGAAATGACTGACTGGTGTAAGTAGTCCTGCTTGGAAGAAAAGGAAGGATCGTTATCTAAGGTTTATGACCCGGGGGGGGGGGGGCGGGATTTGTTTTTATTCTTTCTTTTTTCCNCTGGATTTGTTTATATATTGGTAAACAATTTCCCACCCACGAAGACGAGAAGCATTGCAACTATTGGGGAGAACTCGTATTACTCTAGTACTATAGCATAATTCAAAATCTGCATCATGATGCTTTTCAAACCTTTTATTAACATATTTATTTAATTCAACTAATTATACATGGATGTGTTTAATATATTCATGCAACTTAGCAAACGATGTCAAAATACCACATTGCTTTGAGTGTGTATAGGAAAGAAAGAGATACCCGATAATCATTTTCTCATTTTAACAATGGTGTACAGAAGACAAGCTTGAAAATTTCAGTCATAGGTACCCCTATGAACTCTACTTAAAACCTATAATAAAAGTTGATAAGACTTTGAAGCTTTTTAGTTGCATGATTTGCTACTATATGAGAAAGCGTTGTGATCGTTGCAGATAGTTGTGACGTTTTATAACAACAGCTGTTCAGATTTAAAAGATTTTATATCTGAACAATGGTTTCATATGTCAAAAATAAAAATAAATATAAGTTTCCAGATTATTTTTAAACTGACGTGTCAACGTTTATTCGCCCTCGAATTTCGAGGGACATGATTGTGAGAAAAAAATACACCAAAGATTTCTAGTCAAAAGAATCTTAGAAAATAAAAATAAAAAATTCTAATGATAGATTTACTGAAAAAACTTTTTTGGCCATAAGATATTCTAAGACAGTGGATTGTAGCAGATAGTAATGAAAGAATTTTGCTATAGGAAAGTGTGCAATTGCTTTTTTATAATTCAAGATTAGCTTTTCTCTTAATTATTTCCACATTGGTTGATCAATGTTAGCAACACAAAAAAAACTTCTGTTGGTATCAGCTACTACCACTCCTTTGTCGTTGGCTACTTGTATGTTTATTTATAATTATTATAACATTGATTTTTCTACTGCCTTATTTAAGATATTATTTATATACCGAAATAAAAAAGCTTATTTTTAAATTTGGGATGGTGCTCTAGAACTGATACAAGTAAAACACTGTATTGTCTTAAAACAGCAAATCAATAAGAACTTTCTATTACCATTTATACTCGCAAGTAAACGGCAAATCAAATGATACCATAATCATATCTAGGCCTATTTAATATGATTTGATTTTGTAATATTCAGACATCCCACTAGAATCAAAATCCAGACGAAGGACATTTATTTGCACATGAAAGGTTAGAAAGGTTAAGTAAGAAGGGGATGGTGCTCAAAAACCTTACCCAAAAATATTTCCCTAAGTTTGGTTAATTATTAAAAATCTGATAGTTTTTTGTATCAATACACTCACAAAGATATAGAGAATCGATACAAACTAAAAATTATATTATTTGCGTTCGAAAGTATTTGACAACATCACATTAAAAAAGTAACACTATTTGTTTAGTTTTTTTTAATGGCACTTGCTACAAAAGTATTAAATTATCTATAGAAGACTGAAACTACTCACATCCTGACGTCTTAAACTTTATTAATATGACTGTACTACAGTTTGGTAATAACAATCGATATGTTGTTGCAAGTAATATTATTACAGTAATTTTATTAAATAATATTTAGGGATGAAAGGTACTATCAATAATTGTCTTGGCACTTAAGTCAAATATTGTATTTGAAAAATGTTTACTTGAAGCCGGGAAAAAAACCTGGGACCATTATAAAGATGGAAGTACCTAAGTACTATGTTTAAATCTCATTTAAAAAATAATAAAATGATATTGAAACTATAGAAACTGTATGCAAGAACATAATGAGTAAAAGTGGAAGGTGAGTGGTATTAATTTGCCTCGGTATTGAGCCTTATGCAAGAAAGTACCCTCCAAGATAGCTAATTAACACTACTTACACTTTAGAATGTGAATTATATTTTTTAAATGCACTCAAAAATTACAATTCTCATTCACTCTTCACGTTTGCTTATTTAATTCTTGCATTCTGCCTTATCCCTTTATTGAACGAAAGATTATAATTTTCGTATTCAGACAAATTACCCTAAATTCTACTCATCAGGATTAAAAATCCCCTCAGATGCTATGAGCTAGGTGGTAATATTGATTGATGCCTTAGTCCCTTCATACATCAATATATTTTTTAAATAATAATTTATAGCCATGTTTATATGATCAAATGTTGCCAAACAAATAATTACCATGTGATTTATAATACACTATTCAAATTTAATTAATTTTTTTATTTTATAATTAAATTTTACATGATCCAAAGAGCTAAAGCTCACTCATAGGAATATGGATTTACAGAAAATGAAGTTTTACATAAGTTTAAATTTTAAAAGATTAAAAGACATGAATATCTTATCATGAGATAAAGTTAAACAAATCAAAACATAACAAACAAACAATTTTTTTTAGCAAAATATACAAAACATAAAAGACAGCAGTACCATTAGAATTTTACAGATAAGGTAATTTTTGAAAAATAAAATGTGTGATAATATTGATTAGCACATTTTATCAATAAATGAAAGATAAACACTAATAATAGAAATGTGTGTAAAAAAGAAAAGATAACATTAGTAAATAATTAATAAGAAAGTAGTTTGAGATAAAATAAAAGTTGAGGAAAATTAAACCATATTGCAATAATAAATAAATAATACATGTAGGTATGTACGGAAAAAAAAAATCTAAATTTTTTTACTGAGAAAAGATAAATTTATTTGTATAATTGTGAATAGGGAAAGTGAATAAGATGAGACTTAAATAAAGTATTTTACAGTATTGAAAACCTATTTTAATCACTTTTTAAATAGATGAGAAAATGAGTAATTGCAATTTTTATGTTAACATTTGATGTGGGATATTCTTTTTATTCACTAGTTATCACATTCGGGATGAAAATAATTACTTTCTAACAGTAAAATGTAAACTTGGAGGCTCAAACTTATCTTCAAAATTTAAATTGCGCGCGCGTTATTCTGCAACGATACCAACGTCATTTGGCTTAAATGCCTGATCACTGAAACTTAAGAGTAGCCAGACCCGTATATCTTTGACTCTGGTCATAGGTGTACATCCAGCATTAATCTCTATAATATAACTGGATGGACACATACGTATACATTGCTCAAGGACAAAAGCGTGACGTTCAAGTTTATCGTCTGCTACACTAATGGGGGGAAAGATTTAACGGTTTCTTTCAATGCCCCTATGCGAAAACATGTCTCTGATGAATAAAAGTGCTATTGTTTGAAAATATGGAGGTATTATAACACACTTTCCTGAAGAAACATTTACATTCAAGGATACACAATTCAGTTTTACAGATAATAATGTACAAATACGAATCAAAACCTTAACATATTTAAATATGTAGCTATCATCAATGTTGTTTACAGTCTGCCACGACTACACATACATTTAAAGTTAGTTATTAGCTTGTATATTAGTTTCAGAAACCATATTATATTGAAAGTTCGATAAATATAATGAATAAGGTATCTTAAAACTTTATTAAATTTGTTTGAATGACAAACTTTGTATAGTTGCCATACATTCACACTATCACTTAGGTTTTAGGCTTGTGGAAAGTATTATTATAATAGCATTCTTTTTTAAAAAGTTGGCTCATATCTTTCAGATACCATATTATGTCGAAAGTTCGATAGCTATAATGAAACAAGTTAGCTAAAAACTGTATTACATTTGTTTGAATGACATACTTTGTGTAGAATTATTACGTTCAAATGATAAATTAGGTTATCGGCTTGTAGGAAGTACAGTATCTACTAATACCCTGATTTCAGTAATAATCCCAATCTGTAAGGCTTTATTTCGTACCAGAATACTATCATATATATAATATTTTGGTAGAATAAACGGCCATTTAGAACGGAAGTAGAAATTACCTTATGGACGGTCTTTTATCCTAACTAAACACTACCATAGAGTAAGATTCTGGTACGAGATACAGCCTTACAAGGGAGCGTCCTTCAAAAATCATCGTATATATTAGGCTACATCAGCTTATTTAAGGAAAAAACTAACCAGTTTCGAACTTTGATATGCTCTTCAAAGCTTTTACTGACATTATTTATTTAATTTAACTACTCACACATTGATATATCTCATATATTCAATCAAATTAATAAACGGTGTCAAAATGCCACACTGCCTTGTATGGGTGTAAGAGAGAAAGAGATACCCGAAACATTCTTCTCTCTTTCACAATGGTTTGCAGACGACGGCTCGAAAATTTCAGCCACAGATGTCCGTCCAGTTATATTATAGAGATCAATGACATATATATTATAAAAATCAATGGTAAATATTTTTTTAGTGCACCAACACTCTTGGATAAAAGTATCATTGTGAATCATTGTGATTTGTCTATCTTATCAATAAGAATCGTTTTAACTTGATTTGGTAAGAGGACGGAGGACACAAACCTGGGTTTATATGATATTAAATTGACATGAGAGCTATCAATCATTCATACAACAAATAAAATGGTCTTGTTTCATTATGGTAAACATCTAGTTTTGTGCTGCTTGTTGACAACTTTACTGGTTAGCTCAGGTGAGTTATCAAGATTATATAATCGTATTATTAGTGCAGCCTGTAGAATAACACACAAAAATTTTCTTTGTTAAACATCGTTATGTCATATTCAAGTTTACAAAATAAATTATACAGAAACGTTGCCTTTACACTTTTTAGGAACAGATATTTTATAATGACAAAAACACTTCGCTGTTAGCACACAAAGAAGGAGGAATTATTGACCCTTTTTCTTTTTCATACTATAGAAAATAAATTATTTTTTATCTTCAATATATAAAGAAATATACATTTTATAAACCCCAAACATAATCTACACNNNNCACTCTTTATGAAAGCAAAAACCATATACAATGACCACAATTAACTTTACTTCAAAGTATATTTACCTTCTTTAAGCGATTTGACTCTATGCAACTTCTGTGATCACAAGTATACATGATAACTTATTTATAGAAGTGTAAAACCTTATAAACATATTATTGATGACATTATGGAAATAACAAGACAACTAGGTTATATTAACTATTATGACATTTATTTTACCTAGCTTAACCTAACCTTTCATTATTATGACACTGTTTCAACCTAGTTCAAGATAACCTTTCATGTGGTAGTAAATTAAATTTATGATTTAATTAAAACTATTCAATGTAATTACCTAATAGTGTGGGTTGTACACCTCATACAATGAAGTCACATCCATTTTAGTGCACAGAATCATGGGTGTAACACAAAGCATCATGGGATCATGCCATCTGTCTGGTGCGTACGATCACGGGAAAGTTACCTCTCATCGTCAATATTTACATTTCAAAGTGGTTTTGGGTGATTTATTGTTTAGGTTTGGATGTAGTAGTCCTATTTATTAAACATGCTAAAAATCTCTAAATCTTGGCACCATTTGATTCTACATAGGCCTACTATTATGTCTATAATAAGGTGAATAAAATATCTAAACATTGTACCATAACAGTGAAAAAGAGCCCAAAGTGTGATGGATAAAGCATACAAAAGCCATATCACAACTAACTATGTTAAAAAAAATTGTGGGTCTATACAATATAAAATTAAATCAAGACCTAAATCACAAAAGAAGGTAAATATTTGAATTAATTTAACTGTCATAAAATGTCACGGCTATGGTGTGAGCCAAGGGTGGGTTTCCTTATTTTTTTCACTGTCAAATTACTAAATATTTAATGTTTTCTAGCATGTATTCGTACAACAACATAAGCAAATTTTAGATTCTAACAAAACAAATTAATGTTATGAAAAAATTCTAAATATTGTTAAAAAAATACTTTATTTAGTTCCTATTTTTAAGATTATCAATACTGTGCACCAAAAAAATATCAGGTGCAGTTGAAATCTGTGACAATCTACTTTTGGTTGTTTCATTAGAAGACGTTCAAGTTTTTTTAATCAAGCTAATAAAACAATACTAGTTAATCATTTACAAGAATTAGGTTTGTTACTTAAAAAAGAGAACTGTAGTACAGTTAACTCCCGATTAACCGTGGTAATGGAGGGGACGAGTGTCGCGGATAGCCCAAAACTGCGGATAATCTGAATATTTAGTAAAACAAGAGGTTGTAGCACATTCAATTCAAACTAGTACTCACCTATCATGATTGCATTTGTGAACACATCATTATATTTCACGCACTAAAATAATACAAAAAAAACACTTTAAGTCAATGTACAGTCTACTCAAAATGGATGCATCACTTAAAAAGTTTGTATTAGTCTTTTGCTGCTGCTTTCTTTTTCCTTATCCCTCTAGGTATTTTCCGTATCATCAACTTGTCAGATGGGGGCGTGTCATTTTCCTGTTCCAAGATAATTAAGCAGGTTATGAGTCTATTCCAGTGCAATTCCCCTTGCATATACTTTTTGTCTCTTCAGCCATTATCTCTTCCCTAGGGATTTACTGAGTACAACAATCGGTAGCCCTGTATTCTCCATCAACGTGGTATTTTACAAAAAGGCATTACCTGCGTTTGGCGATGCCACGATTAAACCACAAATTATCGGGTGAATTCTAGGTGAGTTTTCTAAGAGAGAGAGAAACTCGTCTAAGTCACAGGATACGTCTTATTTGCGAAAAACATGGCACACCTCCATATTCCAGAAACGCTCAATAATTTTCTACAGCAACCCTATTTCACTTTTTTGTTGTTGCAAATGAGACACAATTAGGCCTAGGCCTATATATAGCTTTATCTTATTTGAAGAACTCTTGAACATAAATGCAACTAAACCTACTGTACACGATATAAACTCACACAAGAATCCATCAGAACTTAACTGATGGCAACTGCCACACCCATTTAAATGACATCACAAATTAATTTTTATAATACAAACTTCCCCTAATTTATAACTTAACTTAACATAACCTCTCATGCATTAATAAATTACTGTAAAATTTTGAAAAATATTGATCAAATAAACAGTTTAATTCATATAGGAAATAATATCATAAATTCAAAGAATCATGGCTCATGGGTTAACATTATGATGCAAAACACACATAAGCCAACACAAAGGAGTCAATATTTTTCTTTCTACTTTTCTTTTGTGATTTTAGTGAATTTTGTTTTAATTGTTTAACTATTCAAAATTATCAAACTTTATACATCTCGATATTATTCAATTTGCCGTCTTCTTGGATGTTTAATAATAACAAAATTACATACATTTGTATATAAATATAGTGATATAACAAAGAAAATATGTATTAGATGAGATAGAATCTTTGTCATATCAATAAAACCTTGTTTGACCTTAACATTTTTGTTACCTAGAATTTCCAAATTTTATATTTATCTTCTTTAGCTAGTTTAGTCACCGATTGATTGTTTGCCTCCATGATTGATTCATTATAGTGAAGGATGTGACAGATAAAGAATACCACTTTGACACCTAACCTGTAATTTCACCAACACAAAAGGTTCACACATAAACCTACAATTCATAATGTCTTTAACAACCTCCAATCAGTCACTGGTCCTATAACCTGTTAAATACATTGTGTAGCTGGGAGGGTGGGAAATCACCTAGGAAAAAAATACCAGTCTGTAGACTCAGCCGAATTTAAAACCCCATTCTTCCAGTTACAAGCAAACTCAATTATGTGAGCTTGATGATTATCTCGTTGGCTCATCGATATAGGTAGCAAGTATGTTAATCTAAAGAATGCGCAGTGATTAGCGAAGAGAAAAAGTTTTAAAAATGGAAGAGTTGATTGTGGTATAAAAATGACTGTTTTTATTAATATATTTCGGATGTTGAATATTGGAACAACATAGCTATTATCGTAGAGCATGTTCTCACTCAACTGAAACATTGGTGATAAATGCAGATATATTTCAGTATTTTTTGGAAAGGAAGGAATTTATGAAGGAGGTCATTTTATTTTATTTACTCATTTGTAAATCAGTTTGGATCAAAACATATTTATAATGTACAATTTCCCTCAAAGTGAGTTTGCCTTCTTATTAAAATACAGGTTGAAACTCTTTAGTCTGGAACTCTTGGGACCTGACAAGTACCAGACCACAGAATTCGACTCCTAAGAAACGTTTATATTGCCATATCACCCCACATACTTAGTTCTATGTCATACAAGGTAGAATAAAACTTAAACCACCACCTTTCACAACTCTTGGTTTCTTGGAAAACACAACCAAGGTCTAAAATACAGCCAGAATTCAAGCCAAAACAAAAATGTATAGGTAGCCAAAATACTCGACTTCAGATGTAAACAACTTTGGCGCCTTTGTACTGCTAATAATACTGTCCTGGTGGCCACCCATTAAACTAATGGCGGCAGATTCAAAATGTATTGGACCACAGAATGCCAGATTAAAGAGTTTCAACATTCAGTATTAAAATATTTTACACTTATCAAGATTGGTTTCATTGTTTTCATATACTCAAAATGTAATATTTGTAGAGCTTATTTATTAAAAATCCTTTTACCATTGTTATAAATTTATATTCATTAAATACCTTGTGACTTCGCTATTGTAACAACACTTTACTTGTGGTTGGTTTTGAGCGCTACTTATGAAAGCTACCGGTACCTCTTTATTAAAAAACTATAATTCAAGAGAAATAGTAGGCCTATACACTTACAATATGATAATCACAAATTCACCAGGTTTAGGGAGGGTGGATCAAGAGTTAGAGCTTTCCATTGACAAGCAAATCTTCAAGTCCATGTCCTCACACAGTTGATTGATTGAGCCAGGCACTGCACAGTAATTGTTAGGAACGGCTAGTCTTACAAGGTCCTTTAAGCTTTACTCCCAAGAGTTGTCACCTCTAGACATCAGGGTTGAAGGCTTGTATGACTGCTCCTAAGTTCCTTTGTGTGTGGGTGTGGTGGTGCCTTTCCTTGTGGCTGCGTTTGGCAGCAGGGAACCGGTGTCCTGTCGTGGGAACAGTGTATGTACACCCCTCTGTGTCAACAGGATACCAAACTGTCCTGATTGCCGGCTACATGACCCTCTTCATGTTGCCATTGTTTGGCAACTCTTGTGAATTTTATCTTTGCAGACACTTCCTTTCATAGTATGTCACTTGAGTTTGCTGTATGATATGTTATGCTATTTCCTCAAATGTGTAGTTTTCCTTATTATAGTTTGTTTTAAAATGGAGGAGAAATGTTATGTTGAACTGACTCGCTGTTATATAATTTTAGAAGCGCTAATCCAGACCAATATTTATTGTTTTCCCAGAATTACCATCTTTCGCTTTAAATTGTAAGAGTTATAATTCAATAACTGGAATTAACCTATGTATAGAGCTGTAAACCTTAACAATGTTATTGAAATGGGGGCTAAGTTTGTCTGGAATCTGCTCCAATCTATTAAAAAATTGGACCTTCTGGTGAACATTTATATAAGTATATATAAATAATCAATAAGATAGTTAAAAATAAATTAATAGACTTCTTGCTCTTGTGTTAGAATTTCACAAAATTAAATGTTATAGTGGTTCTAGTTTGATTTAAATCCATTAACATTTAATTTAAATTTTCGATCATACCATCTTTACCACATTATTTGTAAAAACTGTGCATACACTTTGTTAACAATCTAACTACCAAATTAACTTAAATTAAAGAAATTCAATACTTCAACTTTATGCCAGGCTCGTGCCATTGGGGTTCAAATTCCCCACTCCCCTATTGAAATTATTATCAAAAAATATATGTTTGTATTCTACCTCAACGATTAGGCATAGTATATCGGAGTCCTATCCAATTATTACACCTACAACCCTAGTCATATTTAAAATTCTTTAAATTGCTTCAAGAGTGATTTAATGTTAAGAAATCCTGTTGGAGGACTTCACCATAATCCACCAAAGGCAAAAAGACCTTGTCACAAAAATTCTGTATTCAACCCTAATATTTGCACTAATTTTGTTTTACTTGTCATAGAATGGGGGCTTATGCTAAGAGAAAAACTGCGATAATTATTTTAAAATTTTTACAGTCATTATTACTCTGCTACTGTTTTTCTTTCAGGCATATTTAATGAGTTTGTAAACTTGTTTGTCGACTTGTTTGTCAGTGCATTTATTTATGGGTTAAGCTTGTGTATGTGAAATTTATTATTTTTTAAATCCACAGCTGTAGACTGTATTAATAAAAGTTTTTATAGTGATATTGTTTTTAAAAAATGTGTTTCTAATAATGGTAATGTTTTAGCTGGTGGTATCTCTTGCTACCAGTGTGTGAGCACCGACCACGTCAGCCCGTTCCAGTGCAATGAGTATCTGAGCTCTGACATCGACCTCGAGCCACAGGCATGTGATGCGGTGTTTGAGGCACAGTATTGTATCAAGCACACTGGCCGCTTTGAAGGTTTGCCACTTGCTCATGTTTTTGCTTGGTGACAGGTTGTTTTGGTGCCGGAGGTCTCCGCTTGCTTGAAGGGGCCAGAAACTAGAGCTCATAATTGCCTGAGTGTATTCTGGTACATGTATTATTAATTATAATTATTGTATGCATGTGTTACTGTGACAGGGTGTCTACTGGTTCATGAAAGTCACGAAAAAGTGACTAATTGAAAAAAAAAAAAAAGTCAGGAAAGTCTTTGAAAAGTCGTGAGTTTTCAATATTTTGGTCCTAAAGTAACAAAAATATATTTTTGTTTGAATTTCCCGCACATCTTAACAACGCGAACGTGTCGAAAGTCGCGCCACCCACTACCTTAACATTCACCATCTAGTTAAAGTTTAGTGTTGCATGTGAGTGCGTTATGCCTATATATATATATATATATATATATATATATACATTATATAATGTTCAACCGTTTACTAAACAAATTTTGTGGTCAAAAAAGGTCACCAAAAAGTCACTAATTTTTGTTTCTCAAACTCCCTAGACACCCTGTGTGAATGTCAACTATAGTAAGAACATGGTAAAAAAAAAGTGTTATCTAACAATTAAAAAATTTACTGAAACTGCTTTCATGGAATTTATAACTGTCAGTTATGACAATACTGATATAATATTAGTAATTTTCATTTTCCTTTATAAAAGTGCTAGCCAACTAACAGGCTATTACTGAATATACATTAGAACATATTATGGTTTGCAAACTAAAGAATAATAAATACATCATGTTTTTATGCAGGTGATTACAATAAACAAATCTAATAGCTAAAGCATGGTAAGAAGGAAAGCAAGAAAAAAAAATTCACTAACAATAACTAGTTTTAGGGAACAGGATTTTCACAATAAACAAACATATAGTAATTAATGATATGTTTCTTAAATAATTTAACTCTCCAATTTTGGTTCCTATAATAGTGTAGCAAAAGGACTAAAGGACTGTTTCTTAATGTTGACTGCAAACAAAATGTAATATTTTTTAAAGCGTACGTCCTTTTGTGTTCTTACTATATGTGTACTTACACTTATGGCTAGGATTGCATTTAAAACAATATCACAAGGCAAACATAAACATTTAAAATTGCTAGACAAAATGTATATTTTATTGAACAAATATGTTTAATTTTGACGTGAAAAATAAACTTACAGTACCACAATTCACATTACCTACTTTGGGTGTTGAAAATAACAATTCCTTATTTAATCAAATAGATTTATGCATGGTGACTCATATAATCTCATGTTTGACGATAAATATAGTAACCTACATCTTAAAGGCTATTATTTATAAAATGATCTATCTACCTTGTAAAATTTATCACTAAACCATTTGAGAAAATCTTACATAAAACATACATATATTGAATTATACCCACTTACTGTGGATCCACACGTTCGCCGAAAAACTAGTAAAGAACAAAAACATGGTCATATGACAAGCTCTAAGCCAATCATAAAATTTCCGCCTAATCGGCGCGAGCTGTTCCGCTAAAGTTCAACTCATCTATACTTTGTCCACTCTGCCTAAGATGTTTGGCACAGGAGAACCAATCAAATCTCAGAGCAAACCAACCCAAATCAGTGCACTAACGCATTTGACAATGCATACACTTTACAGCCAGAAACTAGCAGGCAGATCCTTTGGCCTTTGTGAGGAGATTTGAAATAATCCGTTAATGTAAAGCATGTGTACTTATGTTTTGGATTGTGCCACGACACAGCAAAAAATTGAAAACATCCATTGTGAGATTGAGCTGAAATATATATCTATCCACTAGAAAATAAATATGTTGATAATCAGCTGTTGTGAGTTAACATTGCAATGCATCATGGGTCTTCTTAAAGTGTGTGAATTACTGTGCAAGTGTCTTTTCTCTTAGCGAAAATTCTCATGGTTAAGCCAATAATGAGAATAAAAGAGCGTTAGCCCAACTTTAGATATGGCCAATGAGGAAACCAGAAAACAAGCTTAATTGTCAGAGCAACACACAATTAATACCAATAGTTGACAAAACAGAACATAAGTGCCTTAGGGGCATCAAACAGGACTCTAGTATGATACAAACAAATCAAATTAACGTTAGGATGACTAGCCACAATCTAAAGGTGACTCCAAGCAAGAAAAACTAAACTAATAATATAATTGTAATATATGTGTAAAGTGGTCAGGGCTCTAGAACATTTCTTTTACATAATTAAATTAGTTTGTCATTGTTTACATGTTAATATGATCATACTAAAGAACTAAATTTATAATACATTATGGTTTTTCATTCGTCTAGGCCTAATTTAAGCTCTATGCTAGGATCAAATGTTTAATTATAAGAAAGTGTGGGGTTTAATATTAATTATAAGTTGTCTAAATCATAACCAAAGCTGTAAGCAATATTTGTTTTAAATTTCAATTCATTAACTTCATTTTTCGGCCTTTAACTTTTAAATCTGGTATTATTCATTTTCGTAAAGTCTTTGTGGGAATCTTAACTTCATATAAATTTATTACTTTTACTTTTCACTTTCTAGCATCGTTCTATTTAATCTTATCTGTACCCGGAAGCTGTGAGGTGCACCTGTGGCTTGCACGTGTGGCCTCACAGTGGAAAGGGAAGGTTTGGCGCGAATAGCTAGCCAATCAGNTAAGTAGAAGGGAAGCGTCAGATGCAAGGCACTTCCCGGTCAGCACGCGAGTTGAGAGGACGTGTATTGAAAAGTTATTCTCATGTGGATAAAAGCGTGCGTAGAGATGGGTGGGAGGAAATCTAGGCCATGTGGCTAAATGCCCACTTCATTAACTGTTTAATTATCTTCATGTACAGTGTATTTTGGCTATTCTTTACATTAAGTAACCCGGTGAAAAGTGTCTAAAATGTTTATATAGAATAAAACTTAAAACTTCTTCTTTACAAATTTCCATTTATTTAATCGGCGAAGTCCTCTACCCCCACCATTAAGTTATTAACCCCGAGATGCTCTA
The DNA here is from genome assembly GCA_902151455.1 of Timema bartmani. Taxonomy (NCBI): domain Eukaryota; kingdom Metazoa; phylum Arthropoda; class Insecta; order Phasmatodea; family Timematidae; genus Timema; species Timema bartmani. The sequence continues at coordinate 19,169 of CABFWB010004713.1, read as the reverse complement.
CTAAACACACTGACTGCCGTGGACCTATAACAAGCTGAGAAGGAGAGAAAGAGAGGTGACTAGGTACATATGACCATATCCAAGTGACGAGATAACCTTCTAATACCTAGCTTGTGATTAATGAGAAGGGAATCATTAGAACATGACAACAATATATAAATATAGAGATCCATAGCTTGCCTAGTGAAGCCATTATGCTGCCTATAAGTCTCATGACACGGAATAATATATATAATTTTTTTTAAAGAACCAACTTCTCGCCAACCAGTGGCTTTTAAACTATGTAACAATAAACAATTTAAATTCACTAGTAAGGTAGCGAACAACTATATTAGATCCATGATGCCATGCACTAGCCGCAAGTTGCTTGATTGTTTTACCTGTAATACCAAGGATAAGGTTAACATTCACCAGAAAGCTAAAATTTAATGTTGTGTGTGAGTGCATTATGCCTATGTATGCATTAAATAATGTTTAACTATTTATCGAAGGAATTTCGTGGTCAAAAAAGCTCACCAAAAGGTCACTAATTTTTGTTTCTCCAACTCATTAGACACCCTCTAATTACTCTAATAAAGTATGAATGAGTAAGAAAACATTTTAGAGGTAATGTACTTGTATTTGCTTGGAAGGAGAGTGGGAAATCACTTAGAAAAATCACCCTGAGTAGACCCGACCTAGTCATCCATCATAAGGCCATTCTAACACGAGACTGACGCCTTAGACCATTCGGCCACTGAACCGGGTAGTATTAGTTATTAATTATATGAAAAGCAGGGGTGCAAAATATGTTCAAAGATCCAATATTTTCCCAGAACATAACATTTTCATAAAAAAAATTCCCTGAAAACCATAGCGCTGAAAATAAAACATTGAATATTTTATAGAGTCTGAAGGGAATAAGGATTATAACCTACTACATAATTTGGAAAATTCAAATTTAAACATAGTTTTAATCATAGTTATTTTTATTGTACCTACGGAACCTTATAAAAAATTTAGTTGTCTCCCAGAAATGGCAACCCTCCCATTTCCTTGTGTGCATTACATGTTATTGATTGTTCATTGATACCAGTAGGCTTACGGGTACCAACATTTAATTTTACATCTTGAGAGTAAGAGGCACTGGAGTGTAATTCCAGAGGCCTTGGTTTAATTGTTGATTTTCATAGACTTTTTTTTTTTCATAGACTCGCCACTACTGCAAGGTCTGTCACTATCAACCACACTAGGGGAAATACTATCGCTATTTACGACTGGGTTTTTCCTGATCACATAATTTGTGTTTTACAAAACTTATAATACTCCCTCGATCTTTATGTCTAGGTTTTTCTTGGGGATGTCCGAGTTTATCACGTGCCACGCCATTCACAATAAGCACAGTTGACGTCTTGTTTGCTCTTAAAAGTCGACATAATACACATATGTTTCACTAAACCATCTAATTTTTTATAAACATTTATATATTGTACAATGTACAAACCTTAATAGGTCCACTAAAAACAACAATTTCATGGCTACAGACTTATTACAACATGCATGTCATAAGTTTAAATAAACTGTGCACACATCACCGTGTAATTAGGCCACGATATAACGGGTGACTGAATTCAAACTAAAAAAATCGCCCATCTTTCCCTACCCTCCCCCGACTGCCCGCCATAGTTACTAAATACCCGCGGTAGGGTAGGTAGGTGACTGATGACTCATCACTCAATCACGCCATTAGCCAGGTTAAATTATTAGATTTTTCCTTTGCCCCTTATCTCAACCTCTGACTTCTTATCTAGAACTCTGATACATTATCTTAGCCCCTAGACACGCAACTCTTTGTGCTTACACTGATACTGCCTCACTATGACACATACTGATAGTGTTGGTGTTGAGTGTCATCTGCCTTTGTTTTTCATACAAATGAAACTACTGTATCAGAACCAGAATGTACTAAAAAGTCAACACAATGTTGGACTTTTCCCTGTCCCAAATTTTTCCAGGACTGCTTTAATTTCTCTCGAACCTCAACCTCGTTCGTGCGTTTGGACATATTCTCCACCCCTGATGAAAAGTACAACAAACATTTGTTATCATTAATATGGTTGAACATTTCACTTATTAGAAACTACTACACCAATTTTCTCAAGGGACCACACAAAAGAACTTCCAGGCCAGATGCAGCCTGCTATTTAACCACCATTTCTCTCTGTCACCCTTTTCCTTTGTTAACACTAGCATGAAGGAGCAAGACTAACAGCATGTTAGCACTAACTGGGGCATGTGTGGTGCTGTGTTTGTATGGAGTCAGTTGGCAGTATTGATTGCTACCAGTGTTCAGCTGCTAGCGATTTGGGCTGCTCGGATGAGTTGATCCAGGGTGGCTCCACCAGTTGTGACCACGTGTTTGAAGCCCGCTACTGCATTAAAACTACAGGGTTCTATGCAGGTACATTCAAACTGATAAGTTAATTTAAAGGTAGTACTAAAGAAAATATTATCCAAAGTCACCATCATTAACTTTTTCCGGACTGTGGTCAGGTCAATTTAGTAAAATTCCTTGACCCGATTTTCGTGGGCTTGAACCCAGTTGGGGAGGATGAATTTTTCTTGAGCGATAAAAATACATAGAACCAACTTACTTCTGAGGGGAAGAAAGAGATGTAGGTCCCATGTCGATTGTAGCATGTAAAAGAACCCTGAAAGCTATGTAAAAATACCTTTGCCGTCAAAATTGATAGGCCCTTTCGCTCTCACAAATATAAATTCTTGTGGGCTGATATAATAAGTTGGTTTAGAAAGTGCACATTAAATATCTCAAATAAATGAGAGAAAAAAATAGAATGCCTTCATCTTCCTCTATCTTTTCACCACAATATTGCTATTGGCTTACTGCAGCTTTCCACTTTTGTCCATACAGGGACAAATTTTTAAAATTTTGTACTTCAATGTTGACTCGTCTTAAACATATTACTTGATATTTCTTGATATTTTAAATAGCACAAAAAACAACCGTTGGTAAAAGTTTATGTATATATGAATTATCTGTTAAAACTTGGGAGGCAAATTGTTTGTTTCTAAACTAGAGTAAAAGGGAAAATAGTACTTAACCCATTTGCTGTGTATTTAATTTTTACTTCTTACCTTCAGAAATACTAATTATAAGTCAAAATTTTGCATGATGATCTTGATTATGATCAAATAATGTGATTTTCAACTAGTAATGAATTTTAAATATGAAATTCAGCACAAAGTTGTCTATAAATCACATATTATTTATGTCACATTTTACCCAAATGCAATGTTATTCTGCTATCAGAATTGTTCTTTATTTTACTAGCAACCCACAATAGTGTCAAACCAATCGCAAAATGAGGATTTGACAGGCCTAATATTGGCATAATATAGGCCTTATGTAATAAAAAGAAAACTTTTGAAAATTAGGTTACATCAACATAACTTGAACAATTTTGTGCTACATTGGTGCTTTCCTCAGTGTAGTCGTCTATAAGATCATATATTTCTGTTAGTCATGGTTTCAAAATAGGAATCAGGTAAATAATAAAAATAAAATATCAATTATAAGAAATAAGATACAATTTAAAACTCACTGAATTATTGAATTTTTTAATTGCCATACTAACCAAATATTATATTTATTACACTTCACATGGCACGAATTCATCAATCATAAATTAAATGTTACTAACACAGTAGAATAACCGGGTAAATATAACAAATACTACTCAACAATGTTTTCTGCCACATAAATATTGCACGTGTGCTACAAGTAGTGAAATGCGGAAGTAAACAAGCACCACTATCGTTATGATTTAGCAGCTGGTAATTGACAGTTCTCAAAACTAACACCAGATGTCAGAGGTGCACGGGCATGCTAGTATGAACAATTCAGCGTTCTAACACTCTTGTGGCTATTTCCGACTGCTGTTACAGCAAAGGTAGATAAAGTTTACACGTTGTGGGATAGTCAATTTCCGTAGTCAATTGCTATAATGCTGAGATCGGCTATATCCGATTAACGCAGCAAAAGGGTTAATTAATATTTTCCTACTTAATTCCATTGGTGCCTTATGTAGTTTTTTTTATTGCATTCTTTCCTCAAAAAGTAGTGAAGTATGTATTGGGGCACATTTTGAACAAAATGTTTACTCATTAAGGAAAAAAATTGTGCAAACTTTATTTTTTGTTATTGTAATTATTTATTTCCATGACTAGAATAATTTTCTTTTCTTGCCTTATTTTACCAAAAGTACATAACTAACTGTTCATCAAAATAAAGCCCACATTATTTTTTTTAGCGATATTGGTAATTGTATATATATTGGATGCATTTGCACCATAAATTCATATTAGTTAATTCACAAATTAAGTTGTACCTTGCATTTACCTTGTTAGGTCATAACCTTACCTTGCTTGGCTCCACTATCATAAAGCTTAAAAAATAGTCATAGTGCAATCATTCAATAGAAGACTTGTGCTACCATTCAGGTTAAAGGAAGTGTACATATTATTTAACATATTTGTATGCCTAGCAAATAGTTGCAACACATCTATTTTAATTTTTTAATTTCTCTTATTGTAACTTTAGTTGTTATTGAAGGGGTGTACTCACTATTTTACCAAAAATAATTGACTACAGATACTTTTCTAGGAAATACTACTAAAAAGATTATAGGCGGGATCAAGTTGTTATTATGTTGTGTTTTTATAATTTGGATATATAAACTCTATATTGCTGTTATATTCTTTCTGTTTGTATATAGTTATGGGCACTATTGAATGAACACTACTGAATAGTTCCAAGCTTTTAGACTTTTGTCCTATCCATTAGTTTAAAAATCATTTGAATTAAAGGTATTTAAATTCATTTGCGTTATTGCTGATCGATAGCCAACCTTACTGGTTTAAATGCTTTACATGTCATATTCACACAAAGTATTTGTTTCACTAAGGTCCACATTTGAGAAGCAGTATCATGCTCCTCTTTTCTGATCGATAGTCATCCTTACAAATTTGAATGTATTCATTGCTCTAAAGATTATTATGATCATAAATCAGACCTAAAATAAACTTTAACGATCAAATATCCTACTATTATTCTAATGTCGCAATGCTCATGACACATATTCAAGAACTACTGTTGATATCACCATGTTAAGAATATTAAACTCTATGTTTGAACTGAAGAAATATTTTATTTATTTTGTCCAAATCAAAGTTTTGTATAAAAACTGTAAAAACACTGGCCTTTTTCCACACTACCTTAAAAGTACTATTTTTCTGATAATAAATATGTTTTGTCACCACCCCTTCATATGGGCCAGGAATCTGTAAGGGTGTCTGTGGCCAGGGTTAAGGGGGAGGTAATATTGAATACTTGTGTGGGTTCGTGATTGATGTTAAACTTGTCTTTTAAAGAGGTTTATTAATCTATATCTATTACAAATGTGATGTTATAAGGGAAGTTAGAATTAAAGAACTTAAAGAATATTAGGAAGCATGTGACAAAACGAGGTATTATGAGGTTTACCCACTGGCCTTTCTGACTCCAGGTAGTCTCTACACGGTCGCCAAACCGGGTTCCCTGGGCTCGAGCGGTAGCCCCCAAGACTGGTACCTGTTAATCGACATCTTAACTCGCGTAGCCCCAAAACTGGCAGAGTGACCCCTAGCCTTCGATGTTCTGTAGTCAGCCACATCTCAATCCCCCTCATTTTAACCGAGCCTACGGCCTGGTTTCTCGCTGAGGAATAATAACACTTTTGTGGTCAGCTCCTCTAGTTTGTTTATAGAATAATCATAACAACCTTGCAAAGTTCATTTTGTCATTCGCAACTCATAACATAAAATATTACACAAACACTCCTTCCAATAGAGGCCGTGCGGTTACAGTTTTTTATTTTATTTAAGTTTATTGCAGCTATTTTGAAAAAAATAAGTAGTTATAGATTTGATTCACAAGCAAACTTAATTAAACTTTAAAAACATTCCCCACATGGCAGACCTTTACATTGTAACTAATCATATGAGGGGGAAATAATAACTCACTCATGGTAGTTTGTGAACCGGTGGAGGACCAAACTGCAAGATGATGAAATTTGTAATGACTGAACACAAGTAGTTCGCAATTGACTGAATTACATGAAGTATTTATGAATTATTTAGTGAACTAAGTAAACCGCTCATCTCATTGAACTAAATCACTTTAAAATGTTCCTAACAGTGAACTGTATTACTCAACTCTAAACTAAATAAAGAATAAAGCTGAGAATTTCTAATGCAAATGGTAAGGAGTGCTTACACTACTCAGCATTCCAGATAACGTCATCCATATGCATCACACAGATTGGATTTAATCTGCCTCCCAGAATCCTTATCAGCATTGCCGACATGTGATGTGGACAGGTGAACGCAGTCTCATTATAAATAATGTAAAGCATCCAAAAATCCAATGAGTGCAGTCTGTCCAATGTGGGTGCTTACCTTTAAAAAGCTGAAATTTGGATTGGATGTACTGGAGCATGCCATCTTTATGAAATAAATTCAGAACTTGTAAAATTAAATTTGGTGGAAGAAATACAAATTGAGTAAAAAGAGCTGAAATTTAGAATGGATGTTATGGAGCATGCAATCATTATAAGATTTTTTTAAAAAAAGTCAGAAACATTAAAAATTCAAAATGACGGATGAAATGTACAAATTGAGTCCTAGAGAACTTAAATTTGATATTGACATCATGGAGCATGCTATCTGTATGATCAAAATCGTAAACTTGAAAATTCCAAAATGGCGGACAAAACATACAAATTCGAGACCTGGAGAGTTTAAATTTCATATGGATGCTATACAGTATGCTATATTTATTAGATTAGACCCACCTCAGTAGCGTAGTCAGCTAACACGCTAGTTTCGTGTTGAGCTAGACTGCCGAGGACGCAGAGATCGAGGTTCGGATCTCGGTTGTGTGAACTGGGGGTGGTTTTTCCTAAATGGTTTTCCACTCTCCCTTCATGCAAATGTGGGTTCACTTCTTCTAAATCCAACCTTCCCAATTCCTTGCCCATTAGGATAGTTAGTATTCAAAGCGTATAACTCGAACGGGTAGTAAGACGCGGTGCGGTGCCAATCAAATAAAAAAATAAAAATAAATTTATTAGAAAAATACAAGATAGGGGACGTGACATACAAATTTAGTCCAACTTGGATTAAATAGGGGGCTCAAAATTTCCTAAACTAATAGGAAAAAGAAGTTTTCTGTATAGTAGAAAATCTAAATTTTTAGTATTTCCTGATGATATTACTACTCTAAACCATTTTTACTATCTCTAATTTCCTCAGCTACTAATGTCACAAACTAATAAAACCCTAAAAATAAACTCAAAAACAATGATTATATTAAAGGGGATCCATTAGCATCAAATAGATAAAAATCAAAGGGAAACATAATTCGTGATAATTATATCTGCTAACCTTTTAAATGGAGGCTGGACATATTATTCTCAATTCAAGTTACCTGTCCCCTTAGTTGAGACGTTAATACCCAGGATGAGGATGACTTCTGCAGACACAGCTCATTCATAGAATCAAAACTAATAATTTCATGCTATATATTTAGTCAATAAACTATTGATATAGTGAAAAATAGCTTTCCATTTTGCGAAAAAGTAATTTTATTGGGTGAAGATTTATGTAAATGTTTACCAAGTGTTCCTCCATTCACAAAGATCCGCTATATTATAAACAAGGTGTAAATAATCAATTTTACGGTCAAAGTTTATGATACTGAGGTTGATGAGCAGCTTGTGCTCACAAGACTTGAACTATAGTTCATGGCTTATAAAGCTGGGAGACTGACAGTGCTTCAATAACTATAAGCTGGAAAATTACATCAGCAAAGTGTTAAACCAGCTTATATTTAGTGGCATAGTTAAGGAAACCTTTGGCAGTTGTCTTAAGGCCAGGGATATATTAATTTTTGAAAATAGACCTATGTCGGTATTGTGTTTGAGGAACGACAATGATGGGATTCTAGAACTACTGGAAGGAGTAGTTGTTTGCTACTCTAACGTGGACTCTATCGATTGTGATGACAAAAGAGAAAGAGATAATCAAGTTGAGTTCAACAGTCTGATACCCCTAGGTATACCTCCACATAAACTGAATTTGAAAACAGATGCAATAGGAATGTTGTTACAAAATATTAAAACCAAAATAAGGGTGTGTAGTGTCGCTCACTTAGTAATCTATAGGTTGAGCAAAAATTTAATGTTATAAACCATTCCTTACATTATTATTATTATTTAGCACCGCATCTTACAACCTGTTTGGGTTATACGCTTAAGTACTAATTACACTAATGGATTAGGAATTGGGAAGGTTGAATTTAGAGAAAGTGAACCTGCATTTGCGTGGAAGGAGAGTGGAAAACCATTTAGGAAAAACCACCCCCAGTTCACCCGACCGAGATTCGAACCTCAATCTCCTCGTCCTCTGTGGTCTAGCTCAACACGACTGGCGCGTTATCCAACTACGCCATCGAGGCGGGTCATTCCTTACAGATTCTTCTCAAGGTAGGCCAGCTTTTATACCTTCAATATATCTTGCACCTACCCTTATTTAACTACCAGACCTGCCTTTTGAACTCGGCTGGAAACAGTTCCCCATTTGATTGGAATTTTCTTTTATAAGTCCCAAGGCCATACCCTCGACAAAGTTGGTGTCTCCCTTCTTACTTTAGTAGTCAGCCATGTCCAGCTTTATGTGGCCCTCTCCAGAGTGCGCCACGGTGCAGATATTAAACTGTAGGCAGTACAAAGTAATTGTTAGGGTGTTCTTTTAAAGGAAGAACCCAAAATCTATGGCAAAATGTATTATATTAAAAAATAAGAATATTTAAAATAAACAAAAGAATATCTGCATTCAATTCATCTCATACCCTGCTGCAAGGCAGAATTAAAACATATCAAATAATTTGATTTGAATAACACCAAACACATGAGCACAGTTGGGCTGAGAGAAGAATCCCTCGGCAAAATGTTGGCATCAATCTACACTTTCCTGTATTACCGCCAGGGTGTTTTTTCTTCTTCTTCATACATATCAATAACCTGACAGCCATAAACACAAATATCACTGCCTCCTGCTATGAAACATATAAAAATATATCAAAACAACAGAGAACAGTCTTCAGTGAAATCCAAAATTGCACCTGTCTGGGACAGACATAGTCCCTAGTTTTATACAATTTGTGTAAAAACTTGTTGGTTTCAAGGCTTTGAAAATTGGGGTGCATATTAAATTTAATGCATGATTGAATTTAATATGTAACCTGATTTTTAAAGTCTTGAAACCAGAAAGTCTTTACACAAATTGTATCAAACTAGGGGATAGGCCTGTCCCAGATGGGCGCAATTTTGGATTTCACTGAAGACTGCTCTCTGTTGTTTTGATCTATGTATAGATGTTTCATAGCAGGAGGTAGTGATATTAAATTCAATGGTGCATTAAATTTGAATAAATACGAAAGTTTCATGACTTTTTTGCTTGCGTGAAAAAAAAAAAATCTGTAGGGCATGACTTGTGGACCATCCTTATGGTTGACCTGTTATTATCTTATGTTGTATTTTGTGCTGCAGGTGGCCTGGGCACGAAACGGTTCTGCTCATCCTTGGACCTAGGCAACTACTGTAACTATATCAAACAACCCGGGGACGAGTTGGAATATCGCTCCTGTGTGTTCACCTGCTCTACCGATGGTTGTAACGCTGCCACACATTACATTCCACTCAGTCTACTAGGGGCGCTCTTGTTGCCAGCGCTTGTATGCTTCTTACAGTAATTGACAAGTTTCATCATCTTAACAAGAACAACATCTGTACACATAATCCTGCTTTCACACAATAGTCGATGCTACCATTGATGAATTACATCACACTAAAAATAGATTTGAAAATGGAACATATTTGGCTAAACTATTATCATTTCTCAGGGTATGTAACTGTTAATTTTTTTGAGCCAAGCAATAGTCAGCCACACTCATTCATACAATTTAAAAAAAAATGTGTATAAAACAGTTTGCCTTATATTAAGTAAAATATAATATAGTTCTATATAATTGGAATATTTTTAATGAGAACAGGTAGTGTTAGCATGTGATATCTTTGTATGTTGATAGCATTTTGGAGATACTATCGTAAATTTGAAGTTAAAAGGAAAGTTAGTTTCAAGAATCATAGGACTAATTAGAGTTTGAGTTATAGAAATGAAGAAAACATTTTTTACCTGACTGGAATTCCTGCGATCTCGGACCTCATTATTTTAATGCTACTTTTGAGAATAAAAACATAGTTGTACTAGAAATATTTTAATTAAAATAATGCTCATTGATTAACTCTCATAAAGACTGCTTTGTAATTAATTGCTTTAGTTCACCACTTGGTTCAAAGTACTTGGTAAATATCAATTATAAGGGTTATCATACCACTTGTATTCTGAATAATATATACAAACTAAAAGTGGAATTTAAATACCCTGATAAATGATGGGTCAATGCTTAACCCATCGGCATCTTGCTATAATTAGCCTAATTGTAATCTTACCCAATCTATATATAATTTTGAAAAGAAAAAACTTTTTTTAAAATTCTATCATAGTTGAAAATCTAAAAATCTAGATTTTGTAAGTACTAATACATAATTCTGTGTGTCTGTTATTTGATCCACCTTGGTTTTGGAGCCATATATCTTGGAAACATTTGGAGAGTAAACTCATTTTCATGTTTTCTTATTCTTGATATATTCACTTTATGTATTTTCTAGTCCTTCACACTTTGCACATTTTCTATATAGTTGTCTTCACAGCATAAAATGAAATGTCAAGTGTAAAATGGCTCCACAAAATGATCTGCAAAGAAATATTTACTGTCTATCTTCAAATCGATCTGCCAAGATAGTGTGGCATCTTGTCGTGGATTGGGCGCTAAGAAGAGAGGAGGGTGAACACACTTCTGAGGAAATCATTACGAGAGGAAGAGGAGTGAATAATCCTGACACCACTCTTCCTGGATTGTAGAAGATGTGTTTAGTTATGGAAAGATGATTATCATAATATTTGTCTCATCACTCTTTACCTCTGTATCAGAGTGGTTTAAAATTATAGTTTTAAATCTATTATTTTGATTTAAAAAGTTAATAAATAAATGTGGAATTATTACTAAAATTATTCGAGGTGAAATATCATTCAATTTTTAAGATATTTTTTTTTCCAAATTAGTAATTCATTGCACTAATATATAATTATAATTTATAATTAAAGTCAGATTCTATACGCTCAAAATGAATCTTTTGTAGCATAAAGGCCAAGACATCTGAACTTATAAGCCAACCATTAGTATACATTTACTGATTTATCATGAAAAAGAGAAGAAAATGAATAGTCTGTTTGCAGCGCTTTATGCACGGGCAGTCCATAATTTGACTTTGAAGATAATAATCTAACAAGGAAACTGGTACAAAATGAGTGTAATGCAGATTGCCTGATTTAAAGAAAAATATTCATGACAAAGTCATAAAATCTAATGAGGGAGTGGTATCAATTATTAGTATATATTCCATTCTAGTTTTGAAGCCCAGAGAATTCAATATTTTATTTGAGGTATTTAATGTGCAGTTTCTGAACCAACTGAATATATCAGTATACGAGAATATTCATGAGTGAGCGTGAAAGAGCCTACCAATTTAGCCGGGAAAGGTATTTTCATACACCTTCCAGGTTTTTTTTTACACACCACAATTGACATGGGACTAAGGCTTTACTTGCCCTCCGAAAGAAGTTGTGCTACACATTTTTATTGCTTCAGATAAATTCGTCGACAAGGATCCTGATCACCCTAAGACCACCGAGATAGACAATTCAATGGAAATTAAGAAATGTGTGAATTCATTCACTTTTACTAAGAGAATTAGTATCACAAACAATTATTCCCACATGACTTGTGGTGGTACAGCCTGCTATATGCTATGCACCGTCTTAGCTGTGATGTTCAAGCTTTCCACACTGGTGCCACCATCACATCCCCATGGCAGCAGGGACACATTGACGATGGTTTTACTGAGCAATGACATACTCTTATGGTACAATCAGCTGGAGGTTTGCATCTGCCTGAGAAAGTAGCTGTTATGTGTTAGCGAATTAAATTGAGTGACAACATTATTGAACTGTTTAAAAATACACCATTTAACTTAAAATTCTCAAAATTGTTTTAGGTTGATAGCATGCGCCTAAAATATAATTTATATTACTTAACTCAAATTATTTCTATTGTTTTTTGTAGACAATAGTACAAAACCACTTGTCCATGATTTTAATCCTAGTGAAAGACCTATTTTTCATATATAGCTACCATTTTCTTGAACAAAAATTAGGTCAAATTAAATTCCTTATACAAAGTATGTTGATGAAACATCTTCATAAAAATATATTATGTAAAACAAAACCCTCGTGAATGTGTACAAAAAAGAAGTTTTAACTTAGAAACAATTTAATAGAACTAATATTAGAAATACAAAAATAAAATTAACCAGATCTGCCTTAACACTTAAAACAGAAAGCAAAGTAAATAACCAAATGATTTATCCATTTTGAAATAGTATTTTTCATTCTTTAGATTTGTGTTTGCCATGCTTGGGTGCACATTATGTTGATTTAGTATTTAAATAAAAGTAATTACAAATTAAAAATATAGTACTATAAATATTAAGGTTATTCTAAAAAAAATGTGTGTGGCCGAAAGTGTCGTTTCATTTGAATAATTTTGTTAAATTAGTAAATATTCACTCAAATCTATATAGTTGTTTTATATTATTTAAACTATATTTATCATCAATAACCTAACTGAAATTTGTCCTAAATGATCCATATTGGGATGTTATTGTAATACTCATTTTGAATCTAGGCCTGAGTTGCACTTAGTGGTGTTCTCAAGCGCTCTTCATGCCAATGTGTATGCACTTTGCCCATCCCTACCCATCATATCAAACCATTAATAACCCAAGTGTCAAACCTAATTATTTAAAAAAAAATATTTCCAACTTATTTAGTATATTTGGGCAAGGCTTAATTGTTGTCATTTAACTTGATTTTAGTCTAAATGTTTATATTTTTAAATTTATTGGAAGAAAACATTCATTAAAACATAAAATGGCATAACTTGGACTTTATTCTAAATTCAAACAAGGCCTAATGTTATCTATATACTGCAATCAACTTGTGTCATATCTTATAAAAACTAGTTTTATTAAGTGTTGTTGAATTTTGTATTGGGATATATATATTGGAATAAAAAATCAGTTTTAAATAAAATTGTCAGCTTTGTACGATTCCTTTCACCCGATTATTTTCAATGATAAGTTGCTGATGTGTCCTGCCACCTTTTATTATTTCTTTTGTAACATGTCTATTGTTTAAACAATTGAAGAACCATATCTAAACATGTGTGGACTCTATGATCACGAGTTAATTAGAAGAGTTGTGTTTTCAATTTGTAGTTAAAGAAAAATAACATATACTCAGCAAAATAATATCAAACCTGAAGATGATGCATACTTAGCATTGAAACTAGTTTCAGTCAGTTATAAATGACAGCTTTGCTGCCAAACAATAAACAAGGAGAAAGGATATACAACTTAGATAAGAAAGTATATTAATTTTAACCTTTCTATTTTCATATAATAATTAATAACCATTTGCATGTAAGTTTTTCATCACATAAGTGTCAGGAGAAAATAATCTAAGTATCTACTAGACAACTACATACATATAAATAAAATTCTTCACTAGTCCTTGAATCCATTTTTATCATTTAAATTAACTATGTACCTTATTATTTTATAACTGTTTACTATTACATACATTGAATTATATTATGATAGTAATTTTAATAAACTATGCATTAATTTTTATCAATCAATTCTAAAACCTTAAGAATGAATTAACCTTGTGATTGGTCCATTTTATTATTACAATTTTACTATCAAATTTAAAAACCTGAGGTTGAGTAAAATGCTTACTAAACAACAGATTCATTCTCGCTTAATATTCTTTCTTATGAATTAATTAGAAGACCTCCACTCATAACATGCGTAAACTCGTTGAAAACTATATACTGAGGGAGTGAGAGGTTAGGCACAATTTTTCATTATGCATTGCTTCATTAAAACCTTTTTGTTCACACCCTATTTGGTACTTCTAAAGTGAAGTCATTAGGATCACTATTAGTTGTATTTCTAGTAGCTTGTCAAATAGGTCTGGAAGCTAAGGATAACTTTGAATCTCTTTGATCTCTTAAAATATTGAACAAAATATACAGAATACCCAAACTTGACAGTGACTGAGGTTGAAAGCTAAGTATAGAGCATTTTGAACTTGCATGTGCTAAGCACAGGGCAGAGAAACTTGGTGCTCGACTGTCGGCGACAAAAAATTAAGCAATTACCTAGACCAGTGTTATTAAACCTGGGGCACGAGTACCTCCAGGGGTATGTAGAATTTAAAACATAAATGTATATACAATAATGTCGCGACTACCCTACCTAAAGTGGTGGCATTCGAGACCAGATAACAAAAAAGCTGGATAATACGAGATCATTGTGTGAATAATTTTCAGTAGGTGTTTGCCTCATGTAACTACACCTCTCTTGACACAGCTTCTGTTTCCAGCCATATCAAAACAGTGCTACTATTTACACCGACCAAGCATATGCAACAGCAATAATACTGTAATACACCCCAACCGCATGCATAGCAGTTATGCTTTGCTGTCTTCAATATAACAGTTGCAAGACGGTTGCTATTGATTTTTTTTATTAATTACTAGTGGATATATTTGGTTTATTTTAAAACACACTCGAAAACTGGGCCGGATAATCGTGACTAGTATATCTATTCTTCTCCTATAAATATATACATTATAAAATTTATTTTAATTCAGATGCACCATCAACTTTAGGTTTTACAAAGTCGAAGAGAAATTATATTTAAGGCTACACAAATTAAAAAAAATTGAATACAACTTAGCTCAACTATGTAGGAAATAACTTTATTATGAAGTTTAATTTAATATAGACTAAAATCAAAATTAATTTATATATACATTAATATGGAGTAAAAAGGAGAAATTACTTTTTTTTAGATAAACATATTAACTCACTTTTACTATGTACATTCTTGATTAGTAAAATAAAGGGTAGATGAGATATTGAAAAAAAAAGCTAATAAATATTGATTTTAATATCTCAATTCCTCTCTCTAATGATTGATATGTATAAGGTTTGGTGGGGTTTTATTTATCACAGAATCTCACTACCCATATGGGTTGGACGCATATGAACTAATTATGCTAATGTGTTAAGGATGAGGAAGGTTAAATTCAGACTAAATGTGCCTGCACTTCCATGAAGAGAAAGTGGAAAACTACCCTCAGTACACCTGGCCTGGATTCAAACCTCAATCTTCTAGTCATCGACAGTCCAGTCTACTGTGAGAATGATGCCTTTGACCATGCAGACACCGAATCAGGTTGAGATAAGTTAAGAGCCAACTTAAATACTAAGATTTTTTTTTTGCATTGCGTCTTACTACCCATTTGGGTTACTAAGTACTAACTACACCAATGGGTTAGGAATTGGGAAGGATACATTTAGAGGAAGTGAACCTGCATTTGTATGGAGGGAGAGTGAAAAACCATTTAGAAGAACCCCCCCCTCAGTTCAACCAACCGAGATTCAAACCTCGATCTACCTGTACTCAGCAGTCTAGCTCAACAAAAAACTATCGGGTTAGCTAACTACGCCATTGAGGCAGGTACTAACATTTATTGTTGCCCCTAATATGGTATTAGTTCAACTGTTTGTATACAGCTTTGAGAAGTTTGTTAATATGTTTACTGTACAATACATTTTCAGATTTTATTGGGCTATTGACGGAAGCTTTTGGCCGAAATTGAAAGGATTTTACGGAAAGTTTGGTGTTTAACAATAAAAAATTTGTCTTAACATATTGACAGGTTCATGCAGGCAGACATTGTGAACGAAAAGGTTGTAATAAAGCAAGGTACAAAAATGAATTGGACCTCGCCTGTCACTCAGTATATATTATTTATTTATTGATTAACTGGACCCGTGGTCAGTGCACTTGGCTAAGAGCTTAGGGGTCCCAGGTTCGATTCCCGGCTGATACCTTGGGTATTTTTCCCTAAAGGGGAATTAGCCCTAAGGTTACCAGGGTTTGAATAACTAGGCTTAATTTAAGTTAAGACACACCGGCTCCACAACTATCATCTCATTGAGGGTGCGATCTATAGACAACCTCCTGTGGAGTACCCTGGACAGTGTTCTATGCCACAAGAGCGGCTAATAATCTACACATAAGGCAATCAAACCTGGAGTATATTTTCAAAATGTCCATAAGTTTGCATGGAGCTATGCTAATTAATCAATAAGAATCAGAAATAATATAACATAAGAATTATTCTTTTGTTTAGTAAATCAAGTTGTCAAATTTGATCAAGGAAAAATGTAATAATAAAATGGATCAATAACAAGGTTATATACATTTTTAGGATTGTAAAATTTCAGAATAGAATGATAAAATTAATATATAATCTAGTAATATTATGATCATATGATTCAATAATCAACTTTCCTAATCTTGTTTCTCCTCGTGACAGCTAACACGCTCCTCACAAACTTCATTCTCATAAGCTCCACATTCCTAGTCTCTCTTACATGCACTGTGCATTTTTCTGCTGTATATGTGACTGGGTACAAAGTATGCCCTGTACAACACTTCCTTACACTTCAAGGGCACTTCTCTTCTCCATAGCAGATCTCTTACACTTATAGAACAACTATCCCTGCTGTTCTCTTCCTATTAGATCCTATCTACTTCCACCTTTCGCCTCATTCACGCTCCCAAACTTTAAATAATATAGTTTCAAAATATTCAACTAACACCCCAAATGATAATTAAAAAAACTATAGATCTACAAACACAAATATGTTTGTGCTCATGAATGCCCAAACATAAAATTAGCCGTTTTAATGGGGAATTCATGTAGCAAGTCAACTTGAGTTACCTAAAGATAACTATTGTAAACAGAATTTCCATATAAATTGTGCAAGATATAATTTTGTTTAGCTATATTATACTGTAAAACTAAGTAATTTGTTTTTATTTACAGTAGTTTATGTACCATTTTCATACCAATACATGACTTTCAAATCAACACAAATCTAGAACAGAAAAAAAAAAGTCCTTCAACTCTCAAATAAGTGCTGTGAGTAAAGAGTCTCGGATTTCATCAATAATACAATATTTGGCAATTCCAAGCCTCTGAAATAAACAAAAAAACAAACCAATGAACAAACTTTAAAAACTGTTATATATCTTACTTTAGAATACATGTCTAGTACCATGTAGCATCATATGAAGTTCTTGATGTTTGACAATAATCAGAATTAAAAACACAAATGGTATTATAAAAATGAGTGGAGTGGATTGTATTGAAACATTAGAATAATTTACAGTTAAAAATCATAAACATAAAGCTGTCATCAACAGTAAAAAGAAGAATAGTCCCAAAGTCCAACCTTACGTCCACACTATGGGAGATGAGCAGTGGCATGAAGTAGGGGATTGCGTGTGGGGACTATATAAGGCCTTACATGAATCCTGAAAAGTGACAGCTGACGGGGCTCTGGTGTAGCTATGATGAGCCTAGCAAGTCAGTATCGGATATTAAAAATGCTTTAGACAGAAGAACAAGCCTCGGAAAGGATAGAACTAAAGGATAAGGACCTGGCAAAGGAAAATAACTGAGGAAATTGAGGAGATAGGGAGGCAAGCATAGGCCTTTTACAAAAGCGTCAGAAGTCTGGCCTTGGATAGAGATGTGCCGCAGAAGTACAAATGAGTGATGGACGTCTTATATCCCAATATTGCAGTATGCATCAGAAACCTGGGTGATGAAGGAAAGAGATAAGAACAGGATATAGGAATGTGAGATGAAAATGTTTGAGGCATAGGCTGGGAGTGACGGAGATGGACAGGGTAATAGAGAGAAAGAGAGAGTGGGAGTGAATGAGGAATCCCTGCAGGATAGGATAGAGAAGGCGAGATTTAGATGGTATGGACATGTGAAGAGGATGGAAGAGGAAAGCATTTCAAGGAGGGTGCTCAAAATAAAGGAAGTGTGCAGGAGGCCAAGAGGAAGACCCAGGGACAGGTGAATATAGCAAGTGTGGAGAGGAGTGTATTGGGCCGGCGCAGAGAAAAAATTGTGGTGGGAAGATGAAGTAAATGGAGAGGCTTATGTTCAAAACAGACCCTGCCAGTGGCAGGAAACTATGTGTGATGATGATGATAAAGTTTAAAATTATTAAAAATATGTAACATTAAAGACGCTGATATATTGTTTATTTAAAAAGGCTATAAAAATTTGAGAAATAAATAAACCAGTGTCATTTATTTTGTCCACTAAACATTTTATAGATGGATATTTTTTGGCATTTTTATGTGATCATCAGCCTTGAAAAGTGGAATGGTGTGACTCATCCGAGTTTTTTTAGCACCACCTGTTCGGATTATATACTTAATGTGGAAGGTTATATTTATAGGAAGTGTACCCATATCTGCGTGGAGGGAGAGTGGAAAACCATTTTGGAAAAACCACCCTCAGTATACACTAATGAGATTCAAACCTTGATATCCCTATTATCGGCGGTCTAGTCTACTGCAAGAGTAGTACCTTAGACCGTGCAACAACCAAAGCAGTACTCATCCGAGCTCTAAAACACTTCTCTGAGTTGTCCAGAGCTTTGTATAGCTTGTATGAGTCACACCACTCCACTTTTCAAAGCTGATAATATAAAATTGCCGAAAGATCCCTATCAATAAAATGTTAACAAAGGCATGGTGGACATAATAATTGACAATATTTTATTTATTTCTAAAATTTTTATAAACTTTTTAAATAGTTAATAATTCTATTTCCTTAAATGTTACATGTTTTTAGTAACTTTTTAAACTTTACAAACTTTTAAATCAAGTTTTGACTATTTATTCTTTTTATTATCGTCGACAACTTTATGTTTACTATTTAA